>NW_019775443.1:314383-340229 GCF_001039355.2 Lingula anatina
AAAAATTTTTCTTGAAAAAGTTTTTTTCAAAATTCCCCCCCCCCCCCCCCCCCCCCCCCCCCACACACACACACACACACACACACACACACCAACACACATCTTAAAGGAAAATTTATTTTGGGTGGTAAATCCTGTATAGAGTACCCTTCACTGATTGGGCTGCTCTGGTGACATTATGAGATCACCTATAGACAAATGTAATCTCATTCTAATTTTTCACTTAGCAGAAACCCAGAAAGCTGCTACATGTGTGCAACAATTGCCTTATGTACAAAACTGTTGTCATAAACCCCGCTATATATTCTTTCATTTCTGCAACTTGAAATACTGCAGACAGTTGTCACATTGAAGAAATTACTGACAGATGAACAGATTGCACACAGTTTATACAGTGACAGCAGTGTTAGCAGGTTAGATGGTTACTGTAAGGAAGGGGCTGGGCTTGTTCGGGCCTACCTTCTTACTGTTTGCATGCAAAAATTCCTACAATGCAGTTTGAGACCCCTGCTGAGGCAAAGCCACAAAGTGAAGAATGGGCATTATCCAAGATCAAGCCAAGAGTCATAACTTGGTGAAAAATCAAGGAACGTTTCATAGGATTTGGAGGAGTGCAAAATATCAAAAATAATGACAGACTAAATATAGTGGTGCAGCAACAAAAGATGACAGAATTTATCCATGGATAGTTTTTGGATATTTCTCTTAAACTGTGTCTATTGCACAACAAATTCACTATGTTTATGTGTCATATTTTGTATTGTTTTCATCCCCAGCATACAGTTTCACCCTTATCACTAAAAAATTCACCCCACCTCACATGGAATCTTGCTAGTTTAGAGAAACACAAAATTGTGCAATGTCTGCAACTCTTCATAGTGACTTCTGTGAACCAATGTTTTTCTGGCTATTTCTGCTAATCACTTCAAGTCCAGCCTCAAGAGAACAATCAACTGTAGTTTTCTCACCTTTCTACACAACCACTAAATATTATGATAATAAACCTTCTGGTTACCTATCAACCTGGAAGTGTTTAGGCTAGAAGGAGACCAAATTATTCTCAGAATTGTTTTGAAACCTCATATGAGCAATATTTTCAAAATCTTAAGGTTTCCTACATAAAATTAGCTATAATTATACTTTCACATATAGTTCATAGACATTGTCTAACTTCAGAAAAGGTATGGTCATTTCACTGATGCCAATATATCAACAGTTTTTAGGTAAAAGTGCTATTTTTGGTTTCTTCATGTTCTCTACAATCTGTGCTTGTATTAGACGTGAATCAATGGCTTATAGGAGCTTTGCATGAGTACTGGAGGACAGTGCCACTGATATTTTAAAAATTACTCTGTTTAGATTTTATCGAAAAGATTTTATAGAAAATGAAAGTGACATAAGGCTTCAGCCAGTTCAGGCCTATGTTATTTCAAAGTCACACAATATAAAAATGTCAGTATGTGAAAAATAAAGATTTCATTAAAAAAAAAAAAAAAAAACAGCACAATTTAAAGAAAAATAATCCAATCAGGCTGGTGTTCCAATGAGAGCTCTGTTTTAGTCCTTAAAATGATTTTTTGTAACATTGAAAAAAATAAACAACACAGTTCTTCTTTCACAACTGCACGAAATAATTTTCCTCAATTTTGATGCAAAATTACAGAATGCTTTATCACCAATTTTTAAACACTAGTATGTACTGCTGTTAATACAGTCATTCAGAAAATGTAACTGGTACAATGCTTGAGGTCCAAGGGGGGGGGGGTCAACACCATGAAAATGACATGACAATTTTTATGAAAAATGAAAAATTCACCAAAAGGCCTAAAAAAATTGTGCTTCAATATGTATTTAAGTGCTTTGAATCACCCTTATAAGTTTGAGGATAGTAAGCTACATGGTTTTCCTTCTATTGTTGTACCAGTGAGAAGTGGGCCGCGATGGCGTGA
This sequence comes from Lingula anatina, assembly GCF_001039355.2. The sequence goes on from NW_019775443.1 coordinate 316,333, forward strand.
CAATGAAAGACTCAGGTGATGGCTATTTGTACAGACACAGATACATTTATATGCACTTTCCATGAAAATTCTAATAAAAGTATTCTTATCTTAGTGTTAGTTGTTTAACAATTTATGTAAGGTCCACTAAGAACCACTCAATCAAGAAGTATTATCTTCAATCCAGACAATCATGTAACTATTTATTTTATTTAATTTATTTTAAACATCTATGGTCTCTTATATTATATATCTGGTATATTAGTCACATCAGTGGGATCTGAGATTCAATCCCAGAACCTCTATTTCAGCATCATGATAATATTCCTACTGTGCTCCACATAATTCTGTGAATCAAGGCATTGATTTTCTTACAACTTCCACAAACTAAGAATCTCCTAAGAAACTTCCAACCAGATCAATAGTTATTTGATTATAGCCACTATGAATCAATGCTCTCCTCTCTGTCAGAAATATGTGCATTCTGGTTTAATACGCTTAAACTAACAAATTTTGTCCCACAGACATATATCTTTTAGGTTCTTCATCTAAAGTAAATAAATCACTACTAGTGCCTGTGTTTTAAATTGCACTATCCTTTGGATTTAAATACAACATATCATTTATATTCAAATTTAGCTGACTGATTAACTATCCTTGAAAAAGTATGTAAATATATTTTTGAGTTTGTAGGTCAACAGAATAATGGCGAGCAGGTTATGGAAAATTGGTTGTGTGAAGGTAAATCTTTTCAAATCTGGCACAAGACATCCACATTTCTCCACATCAAATGCACTGTTTGATGTTTTACATCAATTGTGCTGCTTCTATCCATGTTTCTGGAAAGTATTACAGGCTTGTACCCGGGGGAGGGGGAGGGGGTTCAAACCCACCACTTCATTCAACGAAAAGTTCTGCTCTGGGTAAAAAATTATTATAGTACACAGAGGTTTCATGGTTAAAGGTCCACTCTTTCCAAAAAAACTTTCCCCCCCTATATAATTGCTGGCTACGCGCCTGTATTATCTGACTTTCTTTACACCTACCTTTAAATCCCTGTGTACGACAGGCTGCTGTTGCTTGTGCATGTGTTGCACAGCTCGGCATGTCTGATAGAACACCTGTAACACCTGGTCACAGGACAACTCTCCCACAGCATTCATAATGTCCACCATTTGACCACCTGTAAAAGTAACATCAGGGGGAGAAACATAAGTAGTAAAAAAATACAATTCTGCATGCTGTAAAACCGTAGCGCCAAATTTACCAGTTTGTCTTAGTCCAAGTCAATGGCAGATGTCACAACTGCAAATAAAGGGAGAGAAAGGGAGACACATATCATCATTCAACATTTTTCTTACTATCCTACAACCAGTTGAAGAGTAAGGTTTTCTTCTGAAAAGGTCTTTTAAAGCAAACAAAATTATATTTAATTTTGCTGCTCCTCAGAGCTGCAATTCTGAAAATAAAAATCTGAACTGGAAGATATATGCTTTGAGTAGATATATTATCTTAATTCCAGCTGCATTTTAACACTATCTTTTAAATAAAAATCATATTGAAGCAACACAACACATTTTCCCTGTTCAAGCGAGTTGTAATTCCTAAAAAATAAAAATATTTAACAAAAAGATCCATCAAAATTGCAATCTCTACCTAAAAGCCAGGCATGGGATGGGAAAATTGCAAACAAGGCAGCAAAGTTATCAAGTAGATCAAGGTGATGACTACATGTACAGAGACAAAGTTACCATCACCACACAAAAAAATAGGCCTTCTTGGATATACACTGATCAGGAAGTGTTCCTTAAGGTGGATATATGCTAGAAGGTAGTGCCAACACAGGACACAAAACTTTACCTGCCACAGGTGTTAAACTATGTCAGCAACCAAGGAAAGTCTTGCTAAGATGCAACAACAGCACTCCTTAAAATCTTGATTTAAAATATTAGAGTACTTAACACATACTTTGACAAACCAGGAATTCCATCATTTTCTGCTTTACAGGCAACAATTTTCAATCTGCTGACTGAAATTGAATCTTAATAGTCCTCTTCAAACTCTATTTATTCAAAACCCTTAACTAAGAATTTGATAGATCGACAAAATGTTTTTACTAATGATTTAGCCCAGGGGTTGACATATATTACGAACATAAGTCTTTGAGGCATTATTATTTTGAATGGAGGTTTTAGATTTCTGTTAAAATTAGTAATTGTGGTACTTTCTTCTACTGTTTTCTCTCTTTTTTCACCATCTTTATAAGATTATTATTCTTCAACTGGGTAATAATAGAGATTTACAGTGGTAACAAACAGGTTCACCTTAATGACCTTTCTGTCAGCTTATACAAAACTATCTTGCCACCATCCAGCATCTGAGTAGAGAAAAGCAAAAAACTTAATAGAGCTTTATACAAGTTTACATACCTGTGCAGAGCTCAGTTAGGATAAGAAATTCACTCATTCCAGTGTCCGACTCCTCTTTGCCAATTGATGCCGCTGAGACAAACTCAAGGATATTGGGATGCCCAGACAACTTTTTCTGATCAGATTTAAGGAAGAAATTTAACATTATCAACAGCATTTTGCTTCTGATTTCCCAGTTTTGAAACTTATATTCTTTACTTTTTTATTATTAATAAATCTTAAACTTGGATACATTTTTAAAAATGTATCAACTTATCAACTAAAACCAATGAATGTCATTATTTATCTTATTTATCTTACATATTTATCTACCACATTTTCATTACAGCATACTTGCTGTGAAAAGGATACAAGAAAGCAGATTTCTTGATAAATCGCTTTACTGTTTTCTTCCTCACTGGAGAGAAGCCTCTGAAATTTTGAAATAAAAACTAAATTATATTTAAAAAATTCAACAGAAAAATTGTAATAATTTAAGTCACTATATAACTATTATTACCTTAACTACACTTACTAGTATATCACTGAAAAATGTCACAGCAGTAATGATCAATCTAACCATTTTTAATTATCTTTTACATGTGCAATTCTGTACAGAAACATTTAACTTACCGAAAAACGCCCACGGCCTAAAAATGTTTTCAAAATTAGCAAAAAAAAAAAAAAAAAAAGCTTATATAACAGACATTAAGTAACAATTTGGAGTGAAACATGAAAACCATACCTTCAAGGCATATTCTCTTCCAGATGCAACATCTTGTGCTACATACACAAAAGCAAAACCACCTGGAAAGGATGAAAAATGTTTGCATCTTGAATTGCCACCTTTTTGTACCAAAGTTGCCTCATGGTTATACCTAATAGTTATATTTATGCTGTTTTTTTAATGCCAAAATATTTCATCTAGCAGTGATATATAAATAACTAACAAACAATAAATATTATGGAATGCTGAAAAGGAGCCTCTGCAATTTTAAATATGTGCCTAAATTTCATGCCAAGCACTGAAGCAGGATACTTGGACAATATAGCTGAATGCTTGACAGAGCCCACACACCAATTTATCAACTTCAGGCCTACCCAACTACCAGATCGGCACATAAGGATCCTGAATTAACCAGTATATCAGACCACACTACCTGTTTTCAAGGTGTGTGTCAGATCGCATTTCGGAGTATCATACCCCAGAACAAATTTTGTAGGACGACTGCAGGTTCATCCTGTCGGTGTTCTAACTGATACTCCGAAATGCGATCTGACACACACCTTGAAAACAGGTAGTGTGGTTCGATATAACGGTTAATTCAGGATTCTTATGTGCCGAGTCTGGTAGTTGTGTAGGCCTGAACTTCCATTCAAACTGTAGGATGCAGACTTGTGAAAATGAGTAAATCCCACTGAAATGTACTGGTGTAATTATGTTTAGAAAGGTACTGGTTCAGGGGTGTTGATAACGTTTACCACTCAATGTGGAAAGCAGTTTGACTGAAAATTGCACATAGGACTATAAATAAAACATTATTACTTGATCAGTTGATATATAATGGCTCATTACGTCAAATATGTTGAGTTTGTGGCAGTAAAGGGGGCAGGAATGGGTGGTTTTGTGGAGTGTAAAGATAATGCTTCGTGAATATCTTAATATACACTCACATTTCGTTCTAACCCTCCCCCCTACTCAAATGCAATGTAAGAGACTGAACTGTAACTCACCTTCCGCTATGACTCGCTTCACTCTTAATTTAAGGTCACCAAGTTCTACATATTGTCCAACAAAATCATTTTCGGTTCGGCCACTCCCTGGACTAAAATATCCAAGGGCCGATTTAAAAAAATCTGCCATGTTTATCTCACAAAATTTGTCCAAATCGATCCATCATTCAGCAGGTGGAAGTGTGATGTCACTGTCGGAAATGGGTACGCCGCTCGTTGTCGTAAAGTGATTGTAACTAAATCGGAAGGATTATAAATATGCTCGTATTTGGATAAATTTTAGCTTTAAATCTCAAACTCTTGTTATTTTAAATAATCAAAGTGGAGATAGACGAGAAGGGAAAGGTGACTGCTTCGCCGCTTTCGCATCTCAAGAGAGGGAGGGTACTTGGTATTCAAAAATAGACTAATTTTAAAAAGCAAATTTGTAAATGCTCAATGTTTGTAAATGCTCTTTTACCACAATTAAAACATTTAAGCTTTAACCGCTGGCAAATTTAGGTATCAAGTTTCTCGACCACAATAGGCTTATATGGCGAGATTGGTAACTACAGTGTATAGTTGTGTGTGAAAACTTTGAAATTACATGTGTCGGATGTATTTCTATTGTAGAAAACACAATTAACCAGGAGGAATATCTTAATAATGGTAATGTATTAATAGCCTCAGTTATGATTGAAACAATGGGTTTTTAATGTTTACATACACATCAAAAGTATAACAGTAAGGTTAAATTACTAATTGCCATTAAAAACTGAACAGACATCTATTAAAGATTCACTCCATAGTTTTGAAAATGCTTATTTTTGCCATAGGCCTACACAGATTCTTATAAAAAATTACATACATGTAGGCCCTACACCTTAAAATTATTTAACTCCTTAAATGTTTTTATCTGGAGCGTGCCTGATGGTGATATTTCCATTAGAGTTTATAGGAAAATGGTTGCTTTTATAATGACTTATCAGTCATTTTTAGCTAAAATCAACCTTTATAAATTTTATCAAAGGTCGAAACCAAGTGCAAAGAGGGATTGATGAATGATTCGTGAGTAGACTAGGAGAATATTGATATTTTCCCCGGAAAATCAATTTTGGCGGGTATTTTTGATGTACTGTACCTTTAACTTAGAAACAACGGGCTTATTCCAAGAATACATTAATTATCATTTCATTACCAACGGAGGTTAGGCTTTAGGTGAGTGTAGTGGGAAAAGACTTAATCCCTATGCGTAGGCTTTGTATTAATTTTTTCGTAACGCGTTTCCTGTGTCGTTCGCGGTTCTCTCGCTCTTTGGCATCGTTCACCTCACATCCAAACCCAATAGAAAGGTGCAAATGAGGTCACAGGCATGTGCTCTTAAAATATTTACTGCACGTATTACAAACTATGTTTGATTATTTTAGGGTCCCACATGAGGAAGTTTGTATCAAAGTTTAACTCTCCTGGAACCATGAATAATAAAAAATAATAATAATTCATCGTCTAGCCCCAAAAAGGAACACATGTTAGGCCTACTGTTACAAATGCAAAACGTCCAACTGTGGAAACGTTTTACTCACGTTGAAAGTTCAATCATCACCGATTTTGTTCTTTAATTTATCACATACAAGTATAACGTTGTAAAAAATGATAATTTTCCGCAAAGTTATTTATTTATTTATTTATTTATTGAGTGACTTTAGTTTGCTTGTCACTGAATGTTATGAAAGTGGGGGTTGATACACCCTACTGACATTAAAATAAGCATTACATGAACTATTTTCCATTCGTGGTCCAAATATTATATTAGAAATGTCAAACTATCATGGAATCACAATATAGGCCTATTTTTCAGTCAGCAACAAAATTATTTTTCTGGGCAACATACGTCACGTAGTATTAGCCATGACGCGAAGCCCCTTGAGTTACAATTTAAATATTTATAATAACATCATTACCTCATATATAATTTACCATGACTGAATCACTACAAAATAAATCGGAACGACAATTAAAATTGTATGACCCAGAACATATGTTATTGGAACATAAATTATCATTTGGGCTCCTTACATAATGTATAGACATGGAAAGAACTGAAAGTAGACGTAAAATTGAGACAGTCACGGTTTTTTGTTCTGTACAATTACATGTTTAAAAAAATGAATACAACTTCGAATTCATAAAATTTTATTTATTTATTTATTTATTTATTTATTTATTTATTTATTTTATTTTTATTTTTGTTGTTGTTGTTGATATTTCAGCATGTGAAATGCACCTGTATATTGGGTTTGGGTGCTCAATGCTCAAGAACTTTTCCGTCTTTTGCTCAATACCTGCCGAAACGATTTTTAAGGTAGATTAGGACTATTCAGATATCTAAGTTAAATCCAAATTGTTTAAGAGAATTTGTTTATTTATTATTATTGATTGATTTATTCCAATGGTAGACCCAATGTACGTGCCTTTTTGAAATCGTGGGTCGTTCATTGCTTGGGATCTACACCGTGTAGGCTATGGTAGTAGGCCATACAGTTCGTGACTGGTGTGGCGAGATTCGGGTGGTCTGTTGTGCTCAGATAGTTCAACTGTCGTGCTCAGATAGTTCAACGAGTATTGAAAAATTGTTCTGAGTTTTCTTCTGAATAAAAATGGTGCACCGCTTTTGTTTTTATTGATGAGGCGTAATACAAATGTACACTTAAAGCATAGATTTATTGAAGAAAAACTATAACGGTCCAAGGACTACCGATCAGGAATCGCCCTGGCCAGTAACAAGAAAAGTTTTCGGTCATTCATAATTCAATTTTGCTAATATTGACCATGTGTTTAATTGATTGCTTATCAGCAAAGCTCGAGATTAACACGAAAAGGTATAAAATAATGAGTTGTTTTAAAATTCGTTAAAATTAAGATAATGAAATTTCTTTCCACCGTTTCGCTCTAAGCAGAACTATGCCCTGAGAACGTTACACGCCGTCAGGTTACACAGGTTAAGGAAATTAGATCTTGTTTCAAACTACAAACAGGGCAACAAGACAATATTCATCGTTAATGTGAACAAAAAAAAAGCAATATGAAATTATGTTTTACATGTTATGTGCATGTATATATATATATATATATATATATATATATATATATATATATATATATATACTGTATATATACATTGGCTCAGAGAGAGAATCTCACGATTATGATACTGTTTTGTCTGCAACATTTCCTTTTTTCCAGCTATTCGTCGACGATGTACCCCATGCATTTGGACAGACTTGTTACAAAGAGCAGTGTCTGAAGTGTCTGTTTGGATTATGGAGTAGGGCAGCTCCCGAAATTAGACTCTGTTCCGTAACTGAGGCTCGTCACTTTCTCCTCTCAGTGTCACACATTGCTTCAGATGTAGACACTCAAAGCGTTCGGTTGATAATATGTAGTGACATACCGTTATGCTCAAAATTGCACCTTTAACCAAAAAAAAAAAAGAGTGCAGGCAGTGTAAAATGCCCTCTCCAGAACACCGGTTACGCAAGTACATCAAGAACACCCGGTTTTCTCTTGCCCTTAACTTAACGACTCACACTGCAAACCCGACCGCAACACGCAATTCATGCAGGTTATTTTTGAAAACCCAGCTCTTGGTCCGACCAATCAGAGCACAAATACTCGAGACACCTACCTGTTTCATTCTTTCTATGTCTGTATTCCAATAAAACCAATAGGTGCTATAATTTTTTCAATTAGCGCATTAATTAGTGCCTAGCTGCTGCTATACTTATTCGTGCCGCAGTGTAACGAGCTCAGATGAGGCGCAGCTTTTGACTCGGTAGCATTACGAGGCTTGGGTTAACGCTTTAGATCTTTCCTCTGAAAGCGCTTTCTTTTCCTTTAAGTTTTTAAACGACAAAACTAGCTAGTCACGGAGCAGGGCCATGCTGGTCCCATATTACAACATATTCTTAGGTGTAGCGCTGAGCTGTATCGGTTGGGTATGCAGCGCAATGAGAATGACAAAAATTGGAAGCAGGACTTTTCTGTTTGTTCCCCAGACGCCATGCCGCACTCTCTCGACCGAAGATCTCCACCGACAGCTGCGAAATGCCGAGAGTGACAACGATTTACAAGGTCGCGAACGGCGTTCTTTGGACATATTTAAACAAGACGAAAGAATATCTAAGCCTAATGGAATGCACGGTGATTTAGAGCGCAAGTTTGAAAAACAACAGGAAAAGGACGTACTACAAATGCTTTTCCCTATGCAGTCATTGGACAGCCTTTTTGATACTGAAGACCATGGGGTAGAAATGGACACTAGAGAAAAAAGCGAAGTACATGAACATATTCCAAAAACAAATATAAATCTGCATAGACATAACAATAGATATTTATCAAAACATTTATCAAATATTCGACATGGGAGGTCAATCGCCCGTCGCCGCCTTTCTCTACCATGGACTTGTCCGATGCGGACGGAATTTATCAAATCAGAAGAAGGTGTTTTTCCTCAGTACATTCAGTCGGTAACATGTACATCGAAAAATTGTAACTTTGGACACTGTGAGTGTGTCCCAATCAAAAGAACTATGAAATTGCTCAAATTCAATCCTTTCCGGTGCAATCCTGTCCCCTTGACAAACCACGGAGAGACAATCTACGAAGAAGTCTGGGAAGTAATTAGCAAAGAGGTTACCGTCTCGTGCCAGTGTGAACGTCGTGCGTAGCGATTGTCAAACTGTTTGTGTCATGGTATGGGTGCACACGGTGACTTTTCTTTTCATTTGAACAAAACTAACTGAGTGTCACTGATAAGACGTAAACGAGGAAAAACCTGGTTGGTAAATGAGACATGAGCGTGCTAGTGTTTACACATGAGCTCAAGAATGTACATTCCCATTAAAAATAATAGATGTTATATTTGTCAACCTAAGTTCATTTAGATTGGCTTAATTTAATTGTTATTATATCTTATTAGTTGTCATTAAAAGGAGTTCATGAAATTGAAACTAATGTAACGATTAGAAATAATCTATATTTTGTGCTTGCCTTAAATGACGATTAATCGGACGGATTAATATCGTTTCGTATGACATGGACGTTAAATGTCACGATAACTGGTAGGACCTAACATACGTTGTATAGCTGAACTTACTGTATAATTAAATCCGACTACATGTTTCTTACAAATCAGCGAAAGTGTAAATCCATTTGTAATTAAATATCTTTATGTTATCTAATAATTGTTTATTGGTTTGGCAGTTCATAGATAAGACGGGCATTAGATTTTGCTTGTTCAGTTGAAACCGTTTTTCGACAAAAGTTGTAATTAAATATATTTATGTTGTCTCGGATAATTGTTTATTGTCTTGGTAGTTGATACCGTGGGTGATAAGAGGGGCATTAGATTTTGCTTGTTCAGTTGAAACCGTTTTTCGACAAAAGTTCTAGATGTTTCTAACAAATCAGCAAAATTGTGAATCTCATTGTAATTAAATATATTTATGTTGTCTGATAATTGTTTATTGTCTTGTTAGTTGATAGCGGGGGTGATAAGCGGGTGATTAGATTTTGCTTGTTCAACTGAAACAGTTTTTCGACAAAAGTTCTAGGCCTACATCTCGTGCTATCGCTAAAAATAACATCTATGAACAGATCCATATAAATTTTACCATTACCAAAAGAAAGGGGAAAACATAAAGACCTAAGAGCTAATCTTCCTTTAACATCGAGTCTCCCAGCAGTTACTATATCAAGGTTGAATCTGGGGGGGGGGGGGGGGGGGCAGGCAACTACCCCTCCTTTACCTCCTGAGGTATCCCTCTCTCCTTCTCCGCAACAAAAAGGATTTTGATCAAAACGAGACGAAACCAAGCAATATTTCAATCACTACAGGCATGCCTTGCTTATTATGACTCCATGCTTGTGTGGAGTCGGGGAGACAATCAGGAATCAGCCGCGTCGCTTTTGAACTATGGTCGGCCATATTTAGTCGGCGAATGAGTAATTACTTGGATCATCCATTCTGAATGGGGCCATAGTAAAACTGTCCTCATCTACCGTTTTATTTTTTATGCCCATGCCCCCCCCCCCAAAGCAAAAATCGTGGCCCCGCCAGTGTATATTTAATTTTTTTTCACAGTAATAACTCTACACAGCTGTGATATCATGTTTTTATTTTACACATGATATTTCCACAACACGGAAAGAAACTCCCACTGTCGTTGAAATCTTGTATGAGAACCAATGTTGGAATCGTGCCCTATATTTTTCCATGACATGCATTAGAAAAACCCTATTCCTGCCACGGGGTGCTCTTCTTGATAATCTTTTAAGTACCAATATATACGCGGTTTGAAATAATCAAAGCGACTACGTTAAAAACACAAAATATGATTAAAAGAATGTAAAACTTATATTGTATTGAATTGTTAAAGTTAGACCCTACACGTATAGATGCAAAGATAGAAAAAAAAGTTCATTAAGTTCATAAAGAACATGTCTCCGTTTTATTGAGCGTCTGGAGGTCTACCGAACGATATTCCAGTGTAAACGACATGGTTGGAATGTGTCTGCTCAGTTTCTCTTGGATACACGCGTTTTCCTCCCATTTGGGACTTTAAATCGCCGACCTAAATAATAATAATGATAAACCCTTAAAGGATTAATAGCTGTTGAGGTATGTGTGAAATCCCAGGGTAGAAATCGGTTCTTGCAAATTCGGCTTGTAAGTTTTAAGCAACAAATGGTTGTTTCATAAGTTGGCCCAGAAAAATGCAAGCACGGTTCCACTGCGTTAATGTGACATTGTACCCGCCAACGCGTCTAATTGTTTCAGCACATTGAACAACAATGTGAAGACAATTACACTGGATTTACAATTATTCTCGAACAACATAAACTAGATTGCAGAAAAATTAAGGGGGGGGGGGGGGGAGGAAGTGCCAGTCAATCTAATGAAATTGCATATCACCTTATTGTATTTATATTATAATGATACATCAATATATGTCTTGTATACATCTGACGTAGAAAAACACCCTATGAGGTATTGTTTTAACTCTTTATATGTCAAACTGTGATTTGAGTGCAAGGAACAAAAGATTTTTCTCCCATATGTAAGTGCAACAATGCTTATTTTTCTTTCTTCAAATATGGGTCATCTACAGTCCATATTTCTATCGCCAGACAAGAAAGCTTATGTTTTTAACTCGTATTATTGGAAAAGTTAAAGACCTCAAGAGAATTCAAGTATCTTTTCTGTAATTTGACTCACAATTTAATGATCATACGTAAATTAGTAAAGAAGTAAAGAAAAACATTTAAATTAAATGGAGTGCTGAATTTTAATAATTTTTGAAAACCTTAAAAACCCTCCTCAGAAAAAAAAAGATTTGCCCAAAAATGGTTAAAATGCACTTTTAGATAGAAAGGCCTTATTGTAAGAAGTAAACTTCTACGGACAGACCAGGAAAGTTCATGGTATACAAATATTATGATGATAAAAGTCATGATTTGCTGTGAGAAATAAAAGGTGATAAAAGTTATCTCGCTGCACTGAGAGAGACGAATTTGATTTGCATTTGTTGGGCCTTCTCAACAAACACATTACGGTTCAATACGCAGTGCATGCGAATCCGGCGTCTCCCTATACCCATCGAACTACCACAATTTAATGAAGGGTGTTTTGATCTTAAGATGGTTTTCTGCTATAGATATTTATTTTAAAGTGTTGTCCAAGAAAGACGGCATTTTCAAATTAATTCTGACTCACCCTCCCTCTATGTTTCTCTCTTTCTCTCTCTTCCCAACAAAGGGTTAAATTTGCCTATCGTGAACAAGATCTCGGTAAATTCAGTATGAAAACAACCACCCATTATGCAATTCTTAGATTGTTGTTAACTATTCAGGTGTCAACCAAATTATTTCCTTTATAAGCAAACTTACTGTTGTTGTTATTGCGATGATTGTAGATTTTGTTTACAATCAAATAGAGAACTACACTGTGTCAAACTTAAGTTATCAAAGAAAGCACCGTACATTGCTAGGGACGTAACAAGGCAGACAGGTGTTAGCTTAGTATATGGGCAGTGTATCCTGATTTGGATGGACTTAAGTTGTCTTACCCTGCATATTGTCAGGTAAGCCAAAACTGATAAATTAGTAACGAATTAGTTTTTTAAGTGCATTCCTAACTGTATAAATTCGTTCTTATGCTTTTCGTGAACTCCTTTTCATTTTTAGAATAATCTTATCTAAGGCGTTGGTAGGTGAACTCGCCCGAGTGAATAACTGTGTACACTTGTTTTGTTGTGGCAATGATCAGTTCTATCGTTTGCTCCAAACGGGTTGAATATAAAGTGGCCCCTTTAGTTCACGGTCTGTGTTGCGATAACCATCTACGTAACTTGGGAACAACAAGACTGTAATTGTATATTTCATACATTCAAAGAATTAAATTAAACGGCGTCATATATCACAACGGCATAGTACACAAAGTAACGAACGTCAGCACTTCGAGATCAATCGAAGTTTGGTGAGGCCTTGTCACGTTGTCTGTGGACTACCGAAGAAGTTCTCTGAATCAGGGTAAATTCATGTGTTTTATATTCCTTTTTTGTGACCATTTCTTAGTGCGGTGTGTTGAATTAACGTAGTTCGGTGACTGGTGGTTAAAGACTCGGGAAAATTGGTTCAGTTTTCCCACCAGAATTTCCACTAAAACACTTTGCTTAGTTAATAGTGGATAAATGCCATCTTCTGTGTTTTTTTTCTTTTGTCAAAAAGAATCTATGTAACTCTTTAGGGATATAAACAGGTACCTGTACAGTATAATAAAAATCCGAGTCTTGATGCTCTTTTATTTGCACGTTTTTTAATAAGAATTGTTCACACAAAAAATACCGAAGTTCATCACCTGCTGCTTTAATACTTTGTACAGGTAAACTAGTTACACCTTGTGTGGTGTTTAAAAAAAAATGTAAGTTGTTGTCCTCTGTACCGCCTAACGTATTGCACTGCAAGAGTGGAAAACTGCAGTGCGTTTTAATCTTTTCTGAACAGATTCTTTAAATACAAATGCCTTTGTTGCCCAGAACATTTCAGTTGTTGTTTGTGGTAGATGGTCGCGAAAAAAAGAAGAAAATAGAAGAAGAAAAAAAAACTAGATTTTCTGCAGTTTTAGACTTCTTTCTGATACATGTAGGTAACTAACCGTTCCTCTATCGAGTTCCAATCTTAAAAAATAATATAAGGCATTTCTATCGCGAAAAAGAAACTTTTTTCATAATTTTTCATAACTTGAAATGTGCTTTTTCACCAATTCAAAACACTGTTTGAAAATCATTCTTAGTGGTTTTGAACTTTGAACAGGGATTTTAATTTCCTTACATAAATAGGATAGAAATGCCCGAGTGACGTACAAAAGCACAGGTATTTTTAACACGAAGACATAATACAAGGTTGGGTTAAACCTACTTATATAAAAAATACAATTTTTACATTATATTTTTCGATTATGTAAGTCACACAAGGGAAAGCTTAATGTTCCCCTCATTACCACTGATTTGGAGAGAATGAGATGGGCTAAAGGTATTCAATGCAGTGCAACAATGACCATATTTGTTTGAATCAAAAACATTGAATATCCAAAATAGTCCGAAATTTTAAGTCACAATAGATCAACAAATGTACCTTAACTACCGGCGAATTATTTTATTCATACTTTTTGCTGGTCAATATGAGATTACCAAGAGCAGTAAGCAATAGTTTGTGCTAACGGACTACTGGTTACGTATATGCGCATCAAAGGAAGTGTAGTGTCAACGACTTTTATACCCACTTCCAATCAATCCACGTTGCCTTGACTTGACTAAATAGGGTGAACAACGCCAAATTAAAATTCTACAAGTGATAGGGGAAACAATTCTAAAATTCTAGTATGTAATAAGATCCTTAGCCATTTACAGAGGCCCAGATTCAATATTTGGTTTAACCAGTACTTGATGTTCATTACCTACATCGTGCTGCACCTTACACACAAATAACCGCCCAACAATCGGTATCAATTTCGTTTTACATATTAGATTGTATAGTTTCTTCTTGCTTCGAACTATAAATCTAGAGTTGTTCTTCAGTTGTGCGCCGGGATAAAAGCTGTAAGAGGAACCGTGAATTGTGACATATAATGCGATTGATGAACCCATGTAAAACAAATTTTAGAATAATAGAAAAGAGGTCCTAGGTAGAAGAGGCGTCGTGCCCATTTCGAAGGACAAACATAGCCAGACTGAAAACGGTCACATTTCAATATTGATCCCCGAGATTAGGAGGGCTCTGAAAGGGTATGCAGAGATTAAGGATGTTTGCACGATACTTATGTGGGAATATCTCTAATTTCATTTAATGTGTTTGTATTATTTACAGGTTACTTTGGGCACCTGTCACAAATAGCAAGGCGACACGGACGACGTGAATATGATCATCATACATCCCGAAAAGTTAATGCATAAGGTCTACAGCAATTATTGAACCAGCTTCGATTTAATCCAACGGGAGCTTCACATATCCACTGACAGGATAAAGTAAATTGTGGAACAAAAGACTGAGAGAACACATTCAAGATGCATATTGATCAATAACACATATAACATAAAGCGTTGTAGGATAAATCAATATTCCTAGAGGCAAAGGAAATTGAATTGAGGGCACTGTCAGATTTGTTATGATAAACATTAGCGTGTCTATGCGTTTGCCATCTACTACATGTACCATGGAAAATGGCAGCGAGTCAACGCGGGCGCAATCTGCACGAAGGAAATCAAGCACTAAGTACGCTTGGGGTCCAAGTGCTGGGGAAAAAGATGCGGACAGAAGAGTAAAAGATGAAAAAACTGAAAAGCTTCCCCGATTACTGCGAAAAAAGGAAGGTTTGATCACAGCAGTGAGGCGCTCTCAGTCATCTTCAGCGAGAGAACAAGAAGACGAGATCGAAAGAATAAAAAGGGCCAACCGGCGCGAGTCGCTTGCTTTTGGCAACGCTACTGCTGATGAAAGTCGCCCAAACTCAGCGAGGTCCATTTCTCCAGATTCCTCGGCTGTGACAGGAGGGGAGGGTGGTGGCAACAGCTCTCAGAATATCTGGATTGAATTTGAAAATCATATCAAAAGTATAGATGACGATTCTTCGAAAATTAGGACTTTTCAACAAAACAAAGTTAACTTCCGATCTAGCGAGACATTTCAAAAAGTTGCTGGAGAATTCCGGAGTGAAAAATCAAGACAAAATATAGGGTTTGGGACAAATTTGAGGATAAAAAAATTCACAGCAAACAGGTCAAATAAGCACCAAGAAACGGAACCACAGCATGGAGAGAATGAGACAGAGACAGAAAACCAGATAAACCCAGAAAAAGAAACAAAACAAGGAAAACCAATGCGTTGGTCTGTTATAAAGCAAGGGGTTAAGGAAGTGCAAGAGGAGAAAAAAGGAAAAGACGCAGGAAATCTTACAAGCAGCATCACAATTAAATGAAATAGACCTTAAAAAGCAAGATCTTTACATTAGGTACGGGATCATTCCTGCAAAGGGACATGCCAAACCAACAAATACAATGATACCTAAAATCAACCCACGTTTTGTATCAAAGGAATTTTTAGCGTCATATAAAGTTCTCCACCCGACCTTAGACTATTTGGACTACAGAGAGGGTCGAACTAGACGTGGGAGAAGGGTGCAATCCGCTTTCACCTGACACATTCTAAACATAACAACTTTACATGGCGCTTGGTTCAGTATGTTACATTTCTGAGTCAACAATGAATGGGTCATGTGGGTGATACAAATAAACCGCCCGCATTAAGTCAAACTATATCGGTTGGTTGGTTGAAGCTGGGTGACACAAGAGAAGCATTCCAGTTCTTTTATTTGTCAGTTTTTTTATTCTCCAGTTACGCTGTATATATTTCGTTAAGCGGGCTATCATATTTTGTCACACAATGTTTTGGCTTCAGAAGCCTTTTTTTAGTTATTCTTTATAACGCAATGCAATAATTCCAAATAAAGTATTTATAGAAGAGGAGTGTTGAATCGATGTACCTAGAATTAAAAATATACTCAAGCCGGCAAGTGGGCTACGTCATCATGGACTCCTTACAGTGGCTGCCTCTCCTCCCTCTACAAAATACCCTGATCCCCTGTCGTCTTTATTCCCTTGTGATACGTTGGTGAATGTGTATCTTCACTAAGTATGAAAAAGTATGGCTTGATATGAGCTAGTAAGCACTTGTAGTATTATACNAAAAATATACCCAAACCGGCAAGTGGGCTACGTCATCATGGACTCCTTACAGTGGCTGCCTCTCCTCCCTCTACAAAATACCCTGATCCCCTGTCGCTGTCGTCTTTATTCCCTTGTGATAAGTTATTTGTTTGAAAACCCATGTACATATCCATCTTAACATTGGTGAATGTGTATCTTCACTAAGTATGAAAAAGTATGGCTTGATATGAGCTAGTAAGCACTTGCAGTATTATACATATAGGCCTATATGGCGTTTGGGAGGGGCCAGAGGGCTAGGCCTGCTTATTCAAAACCACACCTGGTTCAAGTTGTTCAATAGTAAATTTAATACTAAACAATGTAGGGAGTCATCCGGCCGTATTTACCCAAATAATTTTTTTAATCTAATACTGGACTTTCAATTTACTCTTTGGTTACGTACCAAGACTGAGAATAGTTCTAACTGTCTTTTCGATCAGCAGACGGGCTGAAATCTCCGAGAGGGAGACACAAATTAAATTAAATTAAATTAAATTGTAAGTCCAGTAAAGTAATATTCATTTATCAAGAATTATAATATTCATCATCATAATCCTTTTAATATCTCTATTTCGTATCAGAACAACTCAAAAAGTGAACAGAAGTCCGATACGAGAAGAAAAAGTACGCGATCTGAACAGACTATTTCACATGTATTAAATAAACCGTTGAAATGTAAATTGCTGTAGTTGAGCAGTGTCTGACCACAGCGCACTCAATAACGCAACCAAACCATTAGAGCTGGTCATTGTGATCCCACTACCAAGGGACGTCGTGATCGTTATCAATACTAAAATGCACCGGTATTTTATCATAATGGCAAGTCTCTGATGGCATTGCCTCAATATGCTTCAAGTTAAATTTTGAATTCTACTAATGTAGAATCATATAAATTTTGGTAGCAGGAAGTAAATATTAAAACAGATTTTGGTGTTTTTCCTGTCTAATTAAAATCTAACCTTCCCGTTTGTATAATATACAATCTTTTAAATCAGTCTTTCATAACTTTTTTCTTTCTGTAAAAGACAGTCATAAAAAACATAAAACCCCCCTTTACACTGGACGGTGTAATGTCTGCGCTCTTTGTGCGACAGGTGAAACTGGCATCGCTGTGGTCGTAATAAAGGGGCATAAGCATCGCTTTGGTTGCAGAATGAATGCTCAATGTTGTCGGCACGTAAAGTATTTTTTTACTCTCAAACGGGGCCGTACTGCGGGACGCAGAAAGGACGCCGTCCGGCGTACAGGGGGCTTTAAGAAATGCATGTAGTTTACAAGACGGTTTATAGTAGGTCCTGGTAGACCCACGGGCTATATAGGTACTACAAACAGTCATCTTCTTCAGTGATTTTCAATAGTAGTATCTGCAAGCCAAGATATTCAGAGCAATTGGAGGACTGTCTCTTCACAAACATTTGTCAAAAAGTTACTAATTAAATACTATCGTTAAAAATCACAAGTCAACATTCAAAATTTGCCCAATAAGAAACAGTTAAATAATTTTATTGTTCTGAACAATAAACAGAGGAAAATCGTCACACAGACAACTTTGATATAAATGCGCCGAAAGCAATACATTTTGACACACTGGAGACACAATGCAATTTACACACTACAAACACATAGTAAATAAAATACGATTCAGCTACGCATTTCACACCATCTACTTACAGGACAAGAAAACCGTATGGTGCAGTCGAAATAACGAAGACTGCTCGTCTATTAGTTATTATATTAAAGTCTCATATAATATATTACCTAAAGTAGTGAGGTTCCTAGTTTTAAAGATATTGTGACCAAG
Organism: Lingula anatina; assembly: GCF_001039355.2. The sequence continues at coordinate 334,554 of NW_019775443.1, forward strand.
CTCATAGCCGATATACACAAAGCGGAAAAGAGAAATTTAAAAATACTGCAAAGTAACCAATATATACAATATTCTCAAAATATTTTTCTAATGTTATTCACCAAAAGAGGTAACGCTGTAGTGTTCCGTAAAACTAAAAGGTTCCCCATCAACCGCATGTCGTAATGGTTTGACCCAGTGATGCAGTATTTCATTGGGGACCAATTGAGGTATTCTTCTATACAATAATGCACATACTTCTTTGACAAATACACTTCCTGCGCAGATAAGTGTATGTGTTATATTACAACATTTTATTTTTTACACACATAGCTTTGTCTCTATTCCATGCAGAATGTTGACTTACACATTAATTATTCAATAAGCTATTTTAATGTCTCTACATTTTAGACCATATGGCACTCGTGAGGAAAAGAAAATCCCCTAAAAGCATAACAATTCAATAGTTTGAATACGAAGAACGAAGAGTATTTCGCATTTATACGAAGAGAATCATCCTCTGTAGGAAAATCGAGCTNAAAAAAAAAAAAACAATCAGACGGTAATAGACATCGGCAAGCTTTGTCAATTTCATCAACTTGTTTATTTCAAACAGCGTTGCGCGCAAAGGTTTGTGGGTAATATGAGGGTCCAACTTGCCCCGAGTCAAGGGGGCCAACTAGCCCCGGGTGCACATTATTTATTTTAAAGGATGGTAGCCATTTATGGTGCTAGAATGAGCAACGATGATACATATCTGTGAAACTTGAAACAATGAGCTTCAGTTTGATGCCCTATACATATCTTATATTCGATCAAAAGCCTATGAAAATAGATTTTTAAATCTCTTAAACAAAATTACTTTTAGGTGCAAAAATCATTTATTTCGACTCACCGCTTAAGTAAAACTTTTTAACGTCCGACACTTCCTTAGCATTGTAGGCTACGGTCACTTTGCAAGAGTATGTGGCCAATTTTTTTACCTCGTAGTTACTTTTTCATAAATTGACGGGGGGCCAACTTACCCCGGGGTCCAACTAGCCCCGGTCTCCCCTAGTCTCTGATGGCATTGCCTCAATATGCTTCAAGTCAAATTTTGAATTCTACCAATGTAGAATCATATAAATTTTGTTAGCAGGAAGTAAATATTAAAACAGATTTTGGTGTTTTTCCTGTCTAATTAAAATCTAACCTTTCCGTTTGTATAATATACTTTTTAAAACATATGTACAGAAAAATCAAAAGCCGCGAACGCAATCTTTTAAATCAGTCTTTCATATCTTTTTTTCTTCCTGTAAAAGGCAGTCATTAAAAACATAAAGCCCCCCCCCCCCCCCCCCCCCCCCCTTTGTGCGATAGGTGAAACTGGCATCGCTGTGGTCGTAATAAAGGGGCACAAGCATCGCTTTGGTTGCAGAATGAATGCTCAATGATCGGCACGTCAAGTATTTTTATTTTACTCTCAAACGAGGCCGTACTGTGGGACGCAGAAAGGACGCCGTCCGGTGTAAGGGGGGCTTTAAGAAATGCATGTAGAGTTTACAAGACGGTTTATAGTAGGTCCTGGGAGACCCGCGGTTTAACGGGCTATATAGGTACTACAAACAGGTAGTGATTTTCAATAGTGGTATCTGCAAGCCAAGATATTCAGAGCGATTGGAGAACTGTCTCTTCACAAACATTAAATAATGAAAAATAATAAATAAATAAATAAATAAATAATAAAATACTCATAAAATACTCATTAAATATTATCGTTAAAAATCACAAGTCAACATTCAAAATTTGCCCAATAAGAAACAGTTAAATAATTTTATTGTTCTGAACAATAAACAGAGGAAAATCGTCACACAGACAACTTTGATATAAATGCGCCGAAAGCAATACATTTTGACACACTGGAGACAATGCAATTTACACACTACAAACACATAGTAAATAAAATACGATTCAGCTACGCATTTCACACCATCTACTTACAGGACAAGAAAACCGTATGGTGCAGTCGAAATAACGAAGACTGCTCGTCTCTTAGTTATTATATTAATGTCTCATATAATATGTTACCTAAAGTAGTGAGGTTCCTAGTTTTACAGATATTGTGACCAAGCTCATAGCCGATATACACAAAGCGGAAAAGAGAAATTTTAAAAATACTGCAAAGTAACCAATATATACAATATTCTCAAAATATTTTCTAATGTTATTCACCAAAAGAGGTAACGCTGTAGTGTTCCGTAAAACTAAAATGTTCCCCATCAACCGCATGTCGTAATGGTTTGACCCACAGATGCAGTATTTCATTGGGGAACAATCGAGGTATTCTTCTATACAATAATGCACATACTTCTTTGACAAATACACTTCCTGCGCAGATAAGTGTATGTGTTATATTACAACATTTTATTTTTTACACACATAGTTTTGTCTCTATTCAATGCAGAATGTTGACTTACACATTAATTATTCAATAAGCTACTTTAATGTCTCTACATTTTAGACCATATGGCACTCGTGAGGAAAAGAAAATCCCCTAAAAGCATAACAATTCAATAGTTTGAATACGAAGAACGAAGAGTATTTCGCATTAATACGAAGAGAATCATCCTCTGTAGGAAAATCGAGTTTAATAAATCTGTTCACATTCAGAATACATTATGAAACCATCGTCGGGCTTTTGCAAAGCCCCGCTTACATGCACATATTTGTCTTCACTTTAGGAAATCATCAACAACTCTTACCCTATGCAAGATGTATAACAATCTCAAAATTCACGCAGTGCTAGTCCTTTGGTGATAACTACAATCATGAGGTAATAAAGTTGTTTGTTTTTCTTGCTTGCGATACCTGCCTGTCAATTCTACATTTAAAACTACCAATTGTCATGTAGGTCCAATGGAAATGATATTGCATGACATTCTGAAAGCACAGCTCTCTGAACGAAGAGATATAGAAAACAGTGCTATTTGTTCCTTCAATTCCCTTAGGATGAAGTCTACCTGAGATGCTATTATACAAACAGGTTGGTCAGCAGCTCCCGATGCTGCATCGGATACATGTATTATACATATTGCTGGTGCTGTTTGCCTCGTCATTATGATATCTTTTCTTTTCTTTTTTTCTTTTTGTCTACATACTGCATGTAAAACTGCATCACGATGATGAAATGAGGTAATATAGATAATAGCTATAACGGCATAGCCGTACATAACTTGTAATAGGTCCACAACAAACACTGACATTCTAGAAAGCAAAAAAAACTTTTAAACAGTTTTTTCACAAAAGTAGCATCCCTTATAATAGACATTAACCCTGAAATACCAATTTCGGTTTTATAAACTTAAAAATGATCCAAAAAAAATTAAAGATTGTATTCAGTAATGTTATACAATTAATTAAACACTATATAGGTAACTATTATTAATATGATTTAAAACAATTTGTCTTGACAACCTTGCATTTTTCAAGCATCTTTACACATGAAAAAAGTCTTGACATCCAAGAACAGCTTGACAAAACTCACAGGCTGATCCAAAAACCGATTGAAGGGTCCAAATACATGTTTTGAACGGCACTCAAAAGCTTATCATCTTCTATGGCAGCGTTACACCATCCCTCGCATACCGTTCTAGCATAGGCACCTGAGAGATTTACTGACCAAAAATATATATTCCAAGATAAACTTATACCCGCAAGGAACCCGCTTATAACGAGGGTATGTGGATTTTACTTTAAGTGTAAGTTATATATATATATATCTATATATAAGCCGCATTTCCGTTATTTGATCCTCGACACCTATTTGGAATCCGTATTTTCCTCTGTCGATCCATTTTCACTTTTCCCACCAGAGGACCGCTTTTTCTCAATCATTCCACGCAGCACCGCGATTTCTTCTGCTAGGCCTTGTAGTTCTGTCCGAAGCGTCTTGTTCTCGTTCTCTAGATGATCTGTCTTGGCCTTACGCTGTTGGATGAGAGCCTTTCTGTTCTCGCGGCATTTGCGTGCAGCTTCGTTATTTCTTCGGCGGCGCTCGGCATATTTCGGATCAATGAGGTATCTGGAATTCCCTGCCCCATAAGCAGTTTCAGAATCTGAGGTATGAGAGGCGGCCTCCGAATCACTGTCGCTGGTGTATGTGTTCACATCTTCTGCAATGACCAAGCGGTTTTGGCCTTCCACGTCTTCCGCAGTGCCTGGCATATCTGGCTTACCTTGATGAGTTGGTGGCACGGACGAGGATCCTGCGGTTGACGGTGTCTTGGACTCGCTTGGCTTTTTTGGAACGCACGTCAGGTTCAGTGGACTTTCACTTACAGCCACCTCAGCGAGGGCATGCAAACCATCAGGGGCGTTTTTTCTTTCGGACAGCTTTGTGATCGCAGGAGGTATCACTCTGAAATTATTGACCATTGGCAAAACATTTGGAGCAAGTCCCGAATGCATCAATAACGTGTTGAAGGCACTGGCATTCATATTGTGCGGGAACATGGCCGAATTAAGATGCGCAGGAATAAGAGGTAACTGCATGTGAGGAAGAGACGTTTTGGAGCCCATAAACTGAGGAAAAGAATTTACTGCGGCATGGTTGGTGTTGACTTTCTCGGGAGTGCATGCTCCTGCCGCCCTGAGCGCTGCAGAGATGGAGTTCTCTGGTGGTGTAGTTGTGGTAGACATGCTGGTTTTGATTGAATGCGTTGTGATACCAGTGGCAGCGACGTGCTTGGAAACCGCCGGAGATCTGGTGATTACACTTGAGGTAGTTGAGTCGCGAGAGTCATGGAGAAAGTCATCTGGTGGTTCTACTTTTATCTTTTTTGTCGGAGGTTCCTCACTCACCTGTTGCCCGGACACAGGCGGATTGGTGTTGCTGTTGGCGCTTTCGCCTTGAGAATCTGAGTCTACTTTCATTGAAGAGTTCTCGTCAGAGAAACTTGTGTCATCTGGAACTCCGAATTTCTGTTTTAATGCTGCCAGTTCTTTCCTGAGGGAATCGTTTTCTTGACTAAGTTTAGTTATCTGTTGTTCTGTTTTCATATCATGGAAACGCCTTTTTTCGCGAGATCTCTTTGCGGCTTCATTATTGCGGCGTCTTTTGTCCCAGTATTTGAGGTCTTTTCTTTCCTCTGGAATAAATTCTCTCTGGCGTCGAGGAGGTATGATTTTAGGGGTGACTGTTGGACCACCAGATTCTGCGCTGATGGCTCTGGCTGGTGTATGGATATTGCTTACTAACATAACTGGTTTTACTACCGCTACGCCCGATGTGACCACAGACTGGGGGTACGGCTCGTTGGAACTCAGAGCAGCTTGAAGCTTGGAGTACTTCGGTTCAGCTTCTTCGTCGGTGGACATCCTCTAGAAATGGATACATTGATTAACTATAAAATTATACAACAAGGCAGCACAGCTGTCTAATGGTAGGTATGTAAGTGTCATTGACATTAAAACAATCTAAAATTTGAAACACATGTTGCATCTTCAGTATATTTCAATAAAATTTTGAATAAATCGTAATTAATGTTATTTTCAGATTGTCACTGAAAAATCTGTTGAAAATTTTATTTGCCCAGAATCTCCCTCAACTTGTATTTAATATGTATCGTTTTTCACTACTGCACTGCATTTTCCTTCGCTGCATCGTGACCTTTAAACTTGACTATAATCCCCGCAAAACGAACTCGACTCTACCCGCCC
>NW_019775443.1:340755-374827 GCF_001039355.2 Lingula anatina
ACCCGCCCCCCCCCCCCCACCCCAATACACCAAAAGCAGAATGGCAATTTGTGAATTTATTTGCTTAATTCATGAAGAGTGAAATAATAACACTAAATTTTAAATTATGTACTAGTTATTGCTATCAAGGACACCATTAAAAACATAGAATTGAATAGCCATGGCTATGACATCTACAAAATGACAATTTGTGTAAAGCATAAAATCACAAAAAAAAAAAAAGAAAAAAAAACATAACCTTTAGAAAATGAACGCAATCAAATTGTTTTTGTTCAATTGAAGCTGCATATTGGTTCTATGAAAATTTGGTTCTATTGAAAATTTGGGAATGTTAGCTAACACGATATTTCATTTATTTTGTTAATAACAAAATCGTATTGCAATATAATAAGTAGCACATATACCGTATATGATCATGTACTATTCATATTGTGGACATAAAAAAATTATGACTATCTCAAGGATTACTACCCATGAGAATCCAAACACACATCTAAAGATTGTCAATTGTAATATCAAAACTTTTAAAGGATTAACATGCCTTTGGGGTAAATATACAGGCTATCAAAAATAGATGGAATCGATAAAAGGTAACATGTATCCCCCAACGTTGAAGAACGCAAAATCCTTTCCCTTTGGCCTTTACTTTCGTGCTTTCTCAAGTTCAAACCTTGTTTTTGAAGACTGCGTCCAAATTTGTCCACGCATTTCATTAAAAATGATGAAGCTTCAATGCAGTCCCGCCCAATGTGTAACTGTTCACACACTAAATCTTTTGATAAAATCTTTGTAACGCTCACTTTTTACCGTCATCGGCTTTGTTCAAAGCAACATGCATTATTCGACAAGGAGCAAAAAAATCAATACCTCGAGCGTAATACGTCATACTTTCGTTTTGCTATTTTTTCTGTGCCTGGGCATTGACATTTGAAACATTTGACATGGAAGTGGAGTGGAAGTGAAACTCGTTTGTGTATTATCAACAAAGTCCTTTGTTCGGAGTGAATTTAGAAAAAAATGACTGTATGAGGATTAATTTTTACACTGTTGATTATCTTTAGTTCTACTGTCACTAATCCCCAATACATGCCTACAAATGTGCTCATTATTGATTGAAAAGATCGACTGGCTAATACCTCTCCCGTCGACCCGCGTATTGAAATAAAAGATATATACAAAAACAAATCCAATCGGGCTTTTTACGCCCAAAAAGGAGCATAAAAATAACTAAATTCATTATCTTATGTGGAAAAAATCCTAGGGTTCTTACAGTGCACGTGTCTAAATGGCCGCTAACCCAGTTTTACTGGCCTATGTCCTGGTGGCCCGGATTGAACTTAGCCTCAGGTGATAGTTGCTGAGGTCGTCCACATACAGCAATATTGATTTCTTCTCCGATGCCACCTAGGGGGCGCTTTGGGTTGTATAAATTAAAAACATCGAACCTTCAATTGAGATTTGAATTCGTTAAAAGATTTAGGGGTCAGTCAAGTTTCCATTACGCGTTTAGGTCTTCTGAGTTGAACATGATACTGCCCCGTGCACAGGTTAGGTAAACACCAAGAGACAGATGCATGGCGTTAAAATGTCTAAGGTTGCTTGCTTTAATCATGCTGAAGTTTCACTTCTCTAAAGGCAAGGGCATTTTGATAAATATTCCTCTGATTGGCGGTCGTTTCATTATACCACGTTACTATTCATAGCGTTGACCTCATTTTTGTAAGAAAGCAGGTAATCTCAGGTCAACCATAACGTCACGCGAACAATATATAACCAGATAGTGTAGATACCTTTAGATCAATAATGGACTTACGTAAGTTTTACTGGTATAAAGGGATTTAGACCGCGCCTTGTCAAATCTTGCCGGTGTAGAAGCGTCTTCCTCTTTAGATAGCCGGGATGCTATTTTGCAAAGGTTTCATGTCTGAAACCCTTTAATTTTTTTGCCTGACAAACGAAATCTTTCGTTCCAAAAAGAAGAAACATGCAGCACAAATAAATAGCTTAACGACCTTCACGTCGCACACGCACTAGTTAACGCGCTTACCGAAGGTTCAATGTACTTTCATTCTATCATATTGTAACACATGCAGATAAATAATTTATCCATAAAACTTATTGGTTCACTTTTTCCCCTACTAGCTGTGCCGTTGTTAGGCTACTTCTGTAGACTACTCGCCACACTCCTTTTGATGGGTATATCGACAATGAGATGTTTACATGTTCGGGTCACTCCAGGTCACGAGGCCTTAGTTCACCATCATGAATATTCTACGCTTTATAAACAGGCTGCGCTGGGTCGATAAACTGTTACCTGAGCGCACAGCAGGTTTCATAAATACACGGGTAAAGAATAAACTGATCAAACAATGATGGGCAACCTGAATTCACAAGAACTCGCACAAACAAGGCGAATTGAATAACCAGCGGATGTATGTGCGGTGAATCGACCTCACATTGCATGAGCTAATAGGCAAATGACGAAATACTTGGCTGATGATGCTTGGGTACAAAATCTATATGGCCATTATACTTAATGGAGATTGCGATTCATTTTTATAAAATATTTCAAGAAAATAATTGCAAGACAACAGCGATATTTGCATTAGTCGATAAGGAACTTAATTACTCAGTGCATATAGGTCTTTACTTATATTATAAAAAGTTACCAGACGAATCAATACGATATTTAGAAATCAATACAAAATGTTTAGGCGTCCCTCCGATTTTTGATACCACGAGTCTGCTCATTACATTTGGTAATATTAAACTACCTGCAAATTTGGAAGGGTGGTCGAAAACAGCATTTAAATTGTTGTTTACTAACTACTGAATTTCACAAAAGGCTAATTTAGCGTGATGTAACAAATGTGTCCACGCCATGCATGTTGTTTAACATGTTGTTAAATATTTTCATCAAAACAATCATAATTTTCTCCCGGTTACATCCTTTCTTTGCTCCTGGGCTCGAGCTCCAGTTAATCGCACACGATAGATTACAGCAGACGACCACTGGATGCTGAAATATTTACTCTGATATTTCCTGAGAGGTTACGTCAGCTGATCCTTAAGACCAGCCTGCAGTATTGGCCAGGAATGATGTAATGGTAGGTCGGGCAAATAAACTAATGAAACGCCAATCTTACGAACTTAATTCTGGACGCCAGAGTCATATATGTACTGCAGTCGATCTACTTTATAACACTTTTGAGAAAACCAAAAATCGCGGTGAAGGATGGAAACATTTTATCAAAATATTTGTACGTAAAGGCAAATACAACACTGATAACACGATCCTTTCTCCTGAACATATAAATTGCAGCATATAGTTTAAGCTGGGTTATACGGATTTGTTGTGTAATATCATTTAGAACGTGAGATAACAATTTGGCCACTCTGACACGGTACTATACCGAAAATTATTCGGGCCAACAAAAAATATATTTTGTTACAATGTTAAAACTACATACAGTGCGAGTGGATATGAACAGTTTGATAATTTTTGTTAAAAGTTGTTGACATGAATTTACAAGATAACAGATGTTCACCAATAAACTCATGATAACGTGCTGCCGGTGTGTTAAATGTGTGTCAAGATTACCTAACATCTTGTTACTGAAAAAAAAAGGAAATTATCTTCAACTGTTTGACCATCTGCTGCTGTAAACATACCTTATAAGATCCCATATTGCATGAACAGTGGTTTCTTGGCTTAATCTATATAAATCCTTCAGCAGTTGTGACACTGTGACAATGTTCTGTCGTAGTTGTTTTCTGTCGATCGGACAAAATCCTTCTGAGCTAATTCAATTTGCTAAAGGGTACTTCAATCGAACTCTAAAGGCATTTCCGTGTCACAGGAGGATTGCGATTCTATTTACGTGCGTTACCTTAAATGAACCCACTTTAATGGCACTAGCGACTGGACTCACCTCATTTCACCTCTGTTATTTCACCTCACGAGGACATTGGCATTCCAGTTCAATCGCGCCCAGTTTTCTATGCTCTATCTGCGGCATCCCTGAAAACGTAGTTGGATAAGCTTCACAGAACCCAGTCTTATGTAACATTAGTATCTAATCTGACGTAACAGAATTGGACTAAAACCACACCTACCGCTCTGACGTCTATCGTTACCAAATGACCTTAGATAACACATATATGTGAATGCAACTATAACATCGACAACGCTTGACCCGACTTCATCAACAGAAGGCCTTACCCATATCTGTACTGCTTTAAATGGTTCCTGATCGAGTTTTAAGAATCTTTAGTGATCAATAAACATGACATACAACACAAAACTACGAACTGTTCGACTTAAATGCAATAACCATACTTACATAACACTTACATAATTAGTGGTGGACTGCAGCACATTTCTAGATTAAATAATGACCTCACTATTGCGCGCGCAGCGCACAAGCAAAAAAATTCAAGATGTCTACAACTAACCCAGTTTTTGGTGTATTCTTCCACCTGATGACGTGTGCGTACTGGTTTACCCGACAAGGTCACCGGCTTGGCCGCAATAAAACTACTGCTGCCTATGAGGTCATCGAGACGCAGAGATTTCCAATTTAACAGTAAACCAGGCCGGCAGAACTAACGGATGATTAATTGAGATAACTTCTTGGCAAGCGTGGTTATGACAGTGTTTTTCGGTCCACCTACATTCGCTCGATATTGCCCATGTTCTAAGGTCATGTTAAGGATACCAGCCGCCTGCTGCATTAATGATTGTGTTAGATACGACAGCTGTGAACTTTTATACTGGTTCATATAACATGATATAAAATTGTTCATCTTAGAATTTACGTTAAGGTCACAAGGGATTCAATTGCTGTCGAACCCACAGAACAGCTGAAACAACACGCCCCCTCTAACTTATCACAAATCTGCCACATATAATAAACGGTCAAAATTAGAACAATATCCAACAGACGTCTTTTATATGAATTTCATAATAATAAAATTAATCTTTCAGCAAATAAATGTATCTTCATGCACGTACGTAATAACATGTGCCCTGCGTTACGTTAGTGTTATATGATCAAAATATTTTGACCGGAAGTTTCTCCAAAATATATAAACCATTTTCATTGAAAACAAAACCAAAAAGAACGTTACTGCACTGATTAAATGATATTATAAAACCATGCGTTATACATGTCAATATATCATAATATAGTACGTTGCATAGCATAGGGCTTGATATTAAGTATGTTTATTTATTCATGATGGCTCTTCTTTGAGGTACTGGCAAGCGGTTTGACGGTTCTCAACGATGGCGATGTGACAGTATTTCCGCTCTCTTGTGTCAAACAATTCAAATCACAAAAACAAGCACAGTGATTCATTTTTCTCAGAATGGCATTCGTAGTACCAAAATACAACACATTCAATACATTTATTAATTTTATTTTATTTTCATTTTTTATACGACCTCTCAAAAAGTTCTGATAATTTTTGATTTGTTACATGTGTGAAATGTGGAACAGACATTGGCGGAAAATACTCTAAACAAACCAGTTAATATTCCTTTTTGATAATATATACACAGGGAAAAATCTACCAAAACATTTACTTTATTCAACGAATCGCTTTGTATGGAATATGGAAGAAAAAGCTTACTGTCCATTTTCCTAACATTCTCTTATCTGGCACCGCGGATGGCACTAGCATTTTTGTTGAAATTTGAAGGTCATGAAAAGTTATCTATGAATTAATAGAATATTTTTTTCTTAAATTATGAGTCTGATCAAGAAAAAAAAAACAGCAAAGTTTGAAAACTGCAACATTGGACCTCATGGGCAGTTAGCGGTGAATCAATATTACATCTAGATTCTAATTAGTGCGGGAGATCACGTGATGCAGTTTTGCACAAGCACAGCAATCTCTCAGCCGACAACAATGGTCAATAGCTTCGAAGCTAAATTTTCTGAAAAAAAAGTTTTTTTTTTTNCACATGTTGTTAAATATTTTCATCAAAACAATCATAATTTTCTCCCGGTTACATCCTTTCTTTGCTCCTGGGCTCGAGCTCCAGTTAATCGCACACGATAGATTACAGCAGACGACCACTGGATGCTGAAATATTTACTCTGATATTTCCTGAGAGGTTACGTCAGCTGATCCTTAAGACCAGCCTGCAGTATTGGCCAGGAATGATGTAATGGTAGGTCGGGCAAATAAACTAATGAAACGCCAATCTTACGAACTTAATTCTGGACGCCAGAGTCATATATGTACTGCAGTCGATCTACTTTATAACACTTTTGAGAAAACCAAAAATCGCGGTGAAGGATGGAAACATTTTATCAAAATATTTGTACGTAAAGGCAAATACAACACTGATAACACGATCCTTTCTCCTGAACATATAAATTGCAGCATATAGTTTAAGCTGGTTTATACGGATTTGTTGTGTAATATCATTTAGAACGTGAGATAACAATTTGGCCACTCTGACACGGTACTATACCGAAAATTATTCGGGCCAACAAAAAATATATTTTGTTACAATGTTAAAACTACATACAGTGTGAGTGGATATGAACAGTTTGATAATTTTTGTTAAAAGTTGTTGACATGAATTTACAAGATAACAGATGTTCACCAATAAACTCATGATAACGTGCTGCCGGTGTGTTAAATGTGTGTCAAGATTACCTAACATCTTGGTGTGAAACATTGTTACTGAAAAAAAAAAGGAAATTATCTTCAACTGTTTGACCATCTGCTGCTGTAAACATACCTTATAAGATCCCATATTGCATGAACAGTGGTTTCTTGGCTTAGTTAATCTATATAAATCCTTCAGCAGTTGTGACACGGTGACAATGTTCTGTCGTAGTTGTTCTTTTCTGTCGATCGGACAAAATCCTTCTGAGCTAATTCAATTTGCTAAAGGGTACTTCAATCGAACTCTAAAGGCATTTCCGTGTCACAGGAGGATTGCGATTCTATTTACGTGCGTTACCTTAAATGAACCCACTTTAATAGCACCAGCGACTGGACTCACCTCATTTCACCTCTGTTATTTCACCTCACGAGGACATTGGCATTCCAGATCAATCGCGCCCAGTTTTCTATGCTCTATCTGCGGCATCCCTGAAAACGTAGTTGGATAAGCTTCACAGAACCTAGTCTTATGTAACATTAGTATCTAATCTGACGTAACAGAATTGGACTAAAACCACACCTACCGCTCTGACGTCTATCGTTACCAAATGACCTTAGATAACACATATATGTGAATGCAACTATAACATCGACAACGCTTGACCCGACTTCATCAACAGAAGGCCTTACCCATATCTGTACTGCTTTAAATGGTTCCTGATCGAGTTTTAAGAATCTTTAGTGATCAATAAACATGACATACAACACAAAACTACGAACTGTTCGACTTAAATGCAATAACCATACTTACATAACACTTACATAATTAGTGGTGGACTGCAGCACATTTCTAGATTAAATAATGACCTCACTATTGCGCGCGCAGCGCACAAGCAAAAAAATTCAAGATGTCTACAACTAACCCAGTTTTTGGTGTATTCTTCCACCTGATGACGTGTGCGTACTGGTTTACCCGACAAGGTCACCGGCTTGGCCGCAATAAAACTACTGCTGCCTATGAGGTCATCGAGACGCATAGATTTCCAATTTAACAGTAAACCAGGCCGGCAGAACTAACGGATGATTAATTGAGATAACTTCTTGGCAAGCGTGGTTATGACAGTGTTTTTCGGTCCACCTACATTCGCTCGATATTGCCCATGTTCTAACTTCTAAGGTCATGTTAAGGATACCAGCCGCCTGCTGCATTAATGATTGTGTTAGATACGACAGCTGTGAACTTTTATACTGGTTCATATATAACGTGATATAAAATTGTTCATCTTGGAATTTACGTTAAGGTCACAAGGGATTCAATTGCTGTCGAACCCACAGAACATCTGAAACAACACGCCCCCTCTAACTTATCACAAATCTGCCACATATAATAAACGGTCAAAATTAGAACAATATCCAACAGACGTCTTTTATATGAATTTCATAATAATAAAATTAATCTTTCAGCAAATAAATGTATCTACATGCACGTAACATGTGCCCTGCGTTACGTAAGTGTTATATGATCAAAATATTTTGACCGGAAGTTTCTCCAAAATATATAAACCATTTTCATTGAAAACAAAACAAAAAAGAACGTTACTGCACTGATTAAATGATATTATAAAATCATGCGTTATACATGTCAATATATCATAATATAGTACGTTGCATAGCATAGGGCTTGATATTAAGTATGTTTATTTATTCATGATGGCTCTTCTTTGAGGTACTGGCAAGCGGTTTGACGGTTCTCAACGATGGCGATTTGACAGTATTTCCGCTCTCTTGTGTCAAACAATTCAAATCACAAAAACAAGCACAGTGATTCATTTTTCTCAGAATGGCATTCGTAGTACCAAAATACAACACATTCAATTCATTTATTAATTCTATTTTATTTTCATTTTTTATACGACCTCTCAAAAAGTTCTGATAATTTTTGATTTGTTAAATATGTGAAATGTGGAACAGACATTGGCGGAAAATACTCTAAACAAACCAGTTAATATTCCTTTTTGATAATATATACACAGGGAAAAATCTACCAAAACATTTACTTTATTCAACGAATCGCTTTGTATGGAATATGGAAGAAAAAGCTTACTGTCCATTTTCCTAACATTCTCTTATCTGGCACCGCGGATGGCACTAGCATTTTTGTTGAAATTTGAAGGTCATGAAAAGTTATCTATGAATTAATAGAATATTTTTTTCTTAAATAATGAGTCTGATCAAGAAAAAAAAACAGCAAAGTTTGAAAACTGCAACATTGGACCTCATGGGCAGTTAGCGGTGAATCAATATTACATCTATATTCTAATTAGTGCGGGAGATCACGTGATGCAGTTTTGCACAAGCACAGCAATCTCTCAGCCGACAACAATGGTCAATAGCTTCGAAGCTATATTTTCTGAAAAAAAAAGTTTTTTTAATCTATTTTTGATATTCTCACATATGGAACCATGACATTGGACTGCCGTTGGTTAGATTAGCTTTTTCACGATGGGTCGGGGGAGTAAGCGTGTGAACAGTCTCACTTAGGATTATCACACGACTTCAGAAAATAGTTGCTGATAGATTTTATTTTCCTATTTTTGTTGTCTCTAAAAATGTAGTTATTCGTTTTTTGGTCGGGTTTAGAAGTGTTGTTTTATCTGCTTCCGGTCTACCCATCACCGATCGCTAAAAAAACCTCCCGCGTGAGTTTTGGTGTAGACCCAAACGGCTGAAATTATAGAAGGGGTATCAATTTTTGGTTTGGACGTGAAAAAATGTCAATCCTAGATGTGAAGAACGCAATTAAAGCTAGAAATTAAAACAACTTTGGAAGTTATGTTCCTTACTTTCCTACGAATACCCATCTCTCCCAACAAGGGATGCGTCCTACCTCAAATTAGGATATCCAAACAGAAGTACACCCATATCAGTAGAATGGTTAATCAAATATCTGTGACCCTGTGCACCGGAGATAAGAACCTCATGTAGTTGTATTAATGTAGCTCATCTTAAAACTCGTTGCATTGCGAACAGGTATGTTTACACCCCCAATGGCATTTCTATTGTTAATAATTTTTTGGACAATGAAAGCAAGCTTGATGGATTTAGCGGATGTTTGGACATGTTATGGTTCTGTAACTAATTTGGTCAGAAGCTTATTGATGTATGAACGTCTGTTGTCTTTACTATTTTATTGATTAATTATCAGCTTGTGCAGCATGTCACTTGTAAATACATTTGGTTTTCACTGCCTTTAGCAGACATCACCTTCGGGTGTTACATGTATCATGTTGTTATATGTAAACAAATTCATTTTTATATTTTTGTATATTTTAGTTATATTTTGAATAATTTCAGTTTCATATCTTTATTCCATCAAAATGATGCATGCATTGGCGATACCAGTGGCTGTCATAGCATGTCTGGCGGCAGTAACCAATGGTCAAAACCAACAATACTGTACAGCTTCCTCCATTAGACCAACTACTGCCACCAACATAAACGGTAAGAAATTATAACAGTGTAAGATCACACTCACATATAAAGTACATGTATTTTAATATGTAGGCCTACGCTTTTATATTTCACACTGTTAATATTATTTATCAAAGTTTTGGAAAGTGAGAGGCGCTTTTTATACATTTTTTACCCCAGCTTTCTCTGAAGAATCCCCGACCATGTTTATTTTCAAAAATGTCAACTACATAAACTAGATTTAGTACACACACGTATTTCAAGTTAATATGATAAGTTACAAATTAACACAGTGCGGGGTGACATCATATGTTGTTATCTGATGGTTATCTGATATTAAACTGAATTGTGCTATGAAGGTTCACACACTTGATATACTGAAATCTTAGGCACTCGAGAGTATACTTTAATTAAGATAATATCTAACTGCCGTTGATGATAATAATATAAGTATTGCAATATGTTTTGCATTTTCAATATGGCAAGTATACAGTTTATATATATTTTCATTAGAAAGCGAAAATAAAAATATCAATCATATATTATATCATAGATTATATAATTATGACATCAGGACGAACAATGGAACAAATGCTTTTAAAAGCAAATACTTCATTTATGAATTTAAGTCATTTTGATGTGGAAAGCTCTTTTTAAGGATTTCATTGAAAAAAGAAACATTTGCCTCTACATGATTGTTCTACGGTTTATTTCAGAACAAACCACTTTTCATGAATATAATACTGCATTTCCAAATCTAAACGCTCTCATATAACAACGCTTGATACAAATCATTTATATTTCTATCTTAGCTCCCCCGCTGCCAGAACTACCAACGTCTTTTTATACCCAAGTGGAAGCCAATATCGTGAACAATGCCGGCAGTTACACAATGATGGCGGAAGAATTCTACGACGGGGTAAAGAACAGAGGAACGCTGCGTCTAAAACGAGCCGGTGGCGTGAGGCAATTTAATTATGACTACGTCACTAAGCAACTCTACGTTTCACGGATAGGCCCTGATGGAGGTAATGTTATTTTTCTTTCAAGTTGTAAATTGTTCTTTTTACTCATGACAAATCTACATACTTCTTCAATACCAGGATTCTGCATTGGACATTGGTCTTATAAGAGGGGGAAATGTACAACTGGTCCACGAAAATCTTATAACTATATATATATATATTCAATAAAATCGCTAGCACTATGTGTGCGACAATTCCTCCCCTGCCTTAAAAAGTTCGATCAATACCACATTTTAGTTGCTATGCACATTTAACATCATATGTTAAAAAAGAAGCTAAATATATTTTGTCTGCCACGCCTGTTTTCAGAGAATCGCCGGTCGTTTACCAACTTCTTAATGTAGTCTGGCTTAAAGCAAATGTTACGTGAAAATTCTTCAATAATATCGTGTAGTGGTTGTTCGTGTTCCTAATGTTCTATCACACCAGATGTGACAACAAGTAAGACAACAAGAAATAACGAGCACCTTCGCAATGTTCCTTTAAAGATGAAACTCTTGGTTTACAGCTGTTGATTGCATCGCAGAAGACATTCGTTCCCAAGATGGCCAGTACTTTTTTGGCTACAGCAATGGCACAATATACACAGTGGATAAAGTTCTGCGGTTTGGAAAGAAATTTAACGAAGTAAAACTCAATTTGGCATTTTTTTCTGCATTTACTTATTAATTTTAAATCATGATGGGCGAAGTGGTTGATGGCTTTTAAAGTTAAAACTTCATATTTTCCACACCATCCTTGCTGTTCCAAAACATTTCGAATAGTTGAAAAAATGTAGACACAATGCATGTCGCCATGATTCGGAGCCACCTTTGTCTGCAAGGCTTTTACTTATAAGGCCTGTTTGTATTTAGGTGTACATTGGGCGGGAGACGGTGAGAGGAATAAGCGTAGACCACTACAGAAGCTGTATTAATGATGACGCGTGGTCAGGGAGCTTCACGGTGGACTATTATTTCACAGGTACAGTGTATGTCAGTCAGTGATGTATCAAGTGATTTTGGAAAAAGGACTTCACAGAGCTTTTAAGGTGTCTTGGTGTAAAGATGGTTGTTAAATTCAAAGCTGTTTACTCCCCATGGTTTATAAGGATCATTTTATAGGTAACATCACACACACACACACACACACACACACTCAGAGAGAGAGAGAGAGAGAGAGAGGAGGGGAGCTAGGCTGCGATGGTAATACAATTAAATGCATAGATGCATTTTTTTTCTGTAAAACATGGATGTAAAACTGAGATTTATTACCATCGCTTAACGTAAACGCATGTTTGAACTGCGTTATATATAACGTTTTATATAACGCTTCGAGGTCATCCACAGAAATATTATCGTGGTGATAATGGAAATGTATTCCGTTTGTCCCGAGCGGGATTAAGAATTTCATCAAGGGCTTGGATGCAGTTTTGGAATGAACGAATATGAAATCGACAGTGGATGTAAATAATAAAGTAAAAAACTTAATTTAATCGTGGATTTCATGCCAGTTATTTGCCTTAGAATATATGAATTTAATATTTTTTCTTTCTTTTTTTCAGCATCGGGAGTTTGGTCCCCTGTAAACCAGCGAGGCGTTCCAGTGCCAGTCAGGGCGCTAGTGCAGGGGTTCAGCACGCGTGGAGAAAGCCATAATTTTACTAACTCGTACGAGTTTTTCTCTTTCCAACCAAACTACACTTTTTCAGAGACAGATTTTGAGGTAATGGTTTTTAAAATATAGCTTTATCTATTAGATCTATAAACATATACAGCATTACAATGCTGTCCAAAAAATACCAATCTTAATGTATGATTAATATGAACAAAAAAAGTCTATCTGATTACTCAATGACCGTATTTTGGATTTTTGTATCGTTTTACTTTAATTAACAGAACCGATTATATTCCTTTTGCAGTGCTCTTTAAATCGATTGCAGTTTTAACATTCTTGGTCAAAGAAAAAAATGTTTGTCGCCAATTTTCCAGACCCCAGTTGGTGCTTACTGTGCAAGCCGCCTGAACCCAAGACCCATGAAGCCTTTAGATTTACAGTTCTCGTATATGCAAGAAATCTACTTACCGAGATCTTCCATTATTCAACTGGCAACTGTAAGTTTCAATATCATAATCACCGTTTGATACATGTACATATATATATATATATATATACTATACGCCTTCAGAATAAAGCATTACCCTTATGTAAAAACACTGTAAAATATTAAGATATATGCAATCACGTTATAACCGGCATCAAATATTTAATTGCTTTACTTCCATTTTATAAATAGCACATATTTTTAAAAGAATGATAATATTAACATGTTGAATGTTTGCATATTTTATTGAAAACCCAAACGACTCCTCTGCTGACAACTCTCTCTCTGTCTCTCTCTCTCTCTCTCTCTGAAATGGAGTACTTAGTTTCGGTTTAACCTGCTCCGGCAAAAACAAAGCTTAGAAAGCATTTCAGCACAAAACCATTTGATTATCTTTTCACTGATTACAATGGTCTAATTGATAGCCTTGACGAAAAATCAGACGGACGTAAACTGTACTGGCAAACTATTAAGAGCCTGATGGGTACAAAATACAATACGTCAATTCCAACTATCGTTTTAACGAAAAATTAAAATTCTTCGACGGGTATATGGCTGCATACACTGGGTTGGAAAAATCGTCAGCATTTCTGAGGTATTTCTCGCAGAGAGATCACTCTGACGATGAGACTGACACTGCAACGCTATTCTACCCCCCCCCCCCTCCCCGAACAAGTGAAACTCTATCTGAGGTGGATGTGACTGATACGGAGATCAGATCAATAGTTGATAGCTTGGATAGCTCAAAGGCAAGTAGTCCAGACTCTGTGACGATAACAATGCTCAAAATCAGCAGAGATTCTATTGCGAAACCATAATGTGTTCTATTTGAATACATTTTACAGAGCAGTACCTTTCCGGGTTAATGGAAAACGGCTTACATCTGCCCGATCTATAAAAAAGGTTATAAAAGCTGCATCGAAAATTATAGGCCTGTTTCACTACAAAGTGTGGTATCAAAGATATTAGAAAATAATGATATATAAAAATATGATCAATCATGTCATAAGTAACAATTTACTGTTTAATAGACAATCTGGATTTTTCAAAGGTCATAGCACAGATCATCAGCTACTGGCAATTCAAAATTTCATAAGAAGTAATTTTAGAAAAGGACGGGGCGTTAGAGGAATATTCCTATATATTTCGGCAACCTTCGGCAGAGTTCCGCATAAACTGTTATTACTTCAATTGTCAGCGTGCGGGTTTGAAGGTTAATTATTTTCACTTTTATCGTCATACCTGCAGAACAGAAAAATGATGGTATCTATTAGTGGCACGTTATCCGAATCAACTGAAGAAGGCTATATTAATACCAGCGTCCCTCAAGGATGCTGGTATTAATCCCTGCTCTTTCTCCTTTATATTAATGACTTACCTGACAACTCTCTTCTGATCGCTTTCTGTATGCCGATGACACGTCGATTTACTTATGTCAGTTACATTTCCTTGTACTGTCAGATCATGCTTCAGGTGTAGCAAATTTTAGAAGCCAACGGGTACAATTCCTTATTCCATTTTTAAATGCAACTTTAAAAATCAGTCGGATTACAAGCTTTTTTTCAAGCATGGCGCCCTCTCTTGACATAGATACGGTATGGAGCATGTTATTATTGTATTGTTTTTTTTATAATCTGCTATATTCAAGATGATAAATGCAACTCGAAATCCCCATTGCTTTTTGATAAGTATCCACACCTTATAAACGTGCAAGCGGATGCAACTCAAACTACAATTTTTCTGAGACTATCAGTAAAATGATGCCAAAGAAATATTTTGTTACTTACTAATTAGTCTACAAATGATAATGACTACACGATGGAAACCATCTGTCAGCACTGGTTTGTGCAATATTATCAAACATATGAACAACTTTTGAAAAAATCACTGAACAGCACAATAGTCTGTTTGCATATTGCTATGCCACTTTAAGGGCAGTAATGGAACAATGCTCGCAGGAGTTTCAGAATATATTCTGACCCGGCAAATTCGTAAGGAGGCCTATGGTATGGTTTGTTTTTTACAGGTATACTACGACTTTCAGTACAAGCTGTTACGTTACGACTACAGAAATCCTGACGTTGGAATACCACCTTGGTATACGGACCACATGCTCAAAGAAGTTCATGATTATAACACAGGCAGGTGTAACTGTACACAATTCTGAATATAATTAAATCTGTTTTCAACTCGCGATATAAATGTGGTCGCTATTTTAAGATTTCGTAACATATTGTCGTGCAGAAGTTAAGAATATATTAAAACCCGCAAGTGTTATCTGATAATCTTTATCAAACTACTTCTCACTTATTAATGTCCATATTAAAAAAATCTCTTAGTGCATGAAACTGTAGTCAATACGATTTAAAAATTAAAGTAAACCCATGTAGTATAATGTGCAATCACAGAAAATCTACGATATTAAGACGAAAACTGACATTGTGGCAGCGTTGGTATTTACACACCTTTTCCATGTTTTCTTCAGGTGTTAAGTATGTGACAGACACTGTGCTTGGCAACTGTTCAATACGAGCTTTGGGGTTGGACGGTTTTGATTCAACGATCAACGAGAAGGAACTACAAAAAACTGGCGGTTATGCCCTACGACTGAAGAATCCTATGGAATTGTTCTTCTTAGACTCCGAATCCTATGTATATGTTGGTCAGGTAACTTGTGGATAACCACGTTGTTTAAAGTCAATATTAATTTATTCAATACACTCTCAGTTGTGGGTTTTGTGCACTTATTCAAACATTTGTTAAATAATGGTGAATGTTTCAGTTCAAAAGATATATAACGATACCATGACCACTCATACTTATGTAGGAAAAAGCATGTGAAACTACTGAATATTTGATATAGCTAGAAATGATACAATCAGCGCAGAAACTGTTTTCTTTGTATTAATAAGTTATCCGTCTTTCCAGAGACTTACACGAGGAATTAGAGCCGACGTTTATGTCACACAGAGGAACGACTACCCAGTGCCTGGTCACGTTGATACTAATGTCACGATTGAGGCATACTTTTTGTCGGTGAGAGTTGCCCTCTTACATAAACTAGTTTAACAGGTTCATTAGTTTAGCATAATAACACACGTACCACATACACCTATATGCACCTGAAAATGTGATGTTCGCAACAAGAGATTTGATTAAGTTAACAGGAATAAAAATACTTCGAATACTGACCTATTCATTATTAGATTTTAAAAATTTTGATTGGTCAATGTCTGTATTCTAGAGTGATGTCAGAGAAGTCTCCCCAGGCTCTATTGTCGATTCTGGTTTCCCTATACAGCTAGTGATCACTTCAGCTGTAGTAAGTATAAGAGAGTATAATCAGGTTCCTTTAATTCCAATACAAGATAATACCCATGGAACGAGGTGGCCAAATAGTTGGGGAAATTAACATGTTTAAAATTAAATTTTAGTTGATTGTTCCAAGATATACGCAAGGCATAAAAAGTAGGGGTAATAGACCTACATCGCCCACGTTTGTGAAGTTAAAAAATCGGGGTTGAACAGACGATGTGTGTATAATTTAATTTAATAATGTCTATTGTAAAGTATGTTTCTCTGGAGTATTACTTATTAAATTGCTGTGTGTAGTGAACCATGTAATGCAGACGCCTTAAAACAATTTTCTTGAAATTACAGCCGGAAGTAGATTTCAAAATAAGCTACAACTTCTTCAACTTTGATCAAGAGCACCCAGACCTGAATAATTTTGAAATCATTGAATGTTTCCCAGAGGCAGTTAAGAAACATTTCAGAATCAAACTTCCCAGTAAGATATTTTGTTTCTTTTTTAAAAAAACATGATACTTGTATATGTCTCTAAATAATTGCAATATGCATAGAAAGGAAAAATCAAAAACGCCGGAGAAAAAATACCGTTTAGAATACATGTTACAGGGACCTCGCCAGGACTCATCGTGGACTACATGGGGATAGAGACACGTGCTCTTCAACTAGAACTCGCCCAGTTTGCAGGGGTGTCACCTCAAAGAATACAGAGACCACAGTTACAGTACGACTCGCAGGCATTTTACGTGGTTTCTACCCTATTGGAACGGGCACCCTACTCAGGTACTGTCATAAAATTTCTCAACGGAAAAAATAACAAATCTGCTAACAAGTTTTTGCATTGATACGAGTGAAATCTATGCCTTCATGTTCTGTAAAATGTATGACAATTAGTACCCTCTACCAGGGCGACAGATTGATTTTTCACAGATATTCTCAGATATGTCTCTAGATAGATAGACTGTCATTTTGGTCTGGTGCTTCAGCCAAATATGTCCACAATAATAACTGCGGCCCTGGTAGAGGGTAGACAATTAGTAATTGTCGAACTCTAAAGAAGCACTTCTCAGAACAGTTGAAACATTTCTTCATTATTTTAACGAATTTTAATTCGTATTCCTGTTTTGAATCAAAGCAAAGAGCAGTATCGCACTAACAAAATATATATCATAGCAGTTAAATAGGAATTTTATATTTTATAAGTATGAAGACTTTAAATGAGAATTAGAAGCTTTTTGCACTTCGTTTGACATTTATGAAAAAAGAAATAAAAAACAAAGTTGGTAGGTTTAAAAATATTCATTAAAACTGACCATTGTTTTCTCTTTACCTGGTTTACCTGTCAGCCCAGTTCACAGTGTTTGCTGACGAAACGGCGTATTATGGCAGTGATAAAATTATAAACAACATAGGAGACATAGATAGTTGCGGAGAGCTTTGTCTTGACCCTGCTGCCGGAGGAATACCATGTAATAGCTTTGACTACTGCCCCCAGGAAAAGATGTGCATCTTAAGCCGCACCCATCAAGGCAATGCGACATCAGTGAACGGAAAGAACCCGCTGTGCTCCCACTGGACTCGTAAGGACCTATAAATCTTATTAAAAGCATTCTGAATTGTATTTTATATAATCTGGTAAACATCTTGTAAAAGTTAAAACTTTGATTAATAACGTCGTATGTAACACAAATCTTAAAATTTTGCAACGACACGTAGGCTACATAAAGGAATTTATATTTGATTAACATGTTTATTAATTCAAGGCAACGTCGACTTTCCCGGTAAAGCAGAACTTCCCCTACAGGCTGCCTGGTTGAATCTCACTAATAGTGTCAACGCTGGGTCGGTGTGGTTATCGGTAGCGGCGCGAAATGGTTCGGTATGGAGTGCATTGTTATGGACTAGTTAAGGCCGCATTTACAATGGCCGATCCACTTGAAAGTTTGGCGCGAAATCCCTGCGGGGAATCTATTCAATATCTATTAGGAATCATGCGGCAAGCTTTTAAGTGGGTCGGCCAGATTTGATCCGCAGATCTGTTAGTCAGTGGATTAACGTGTAACAGACTTGTTTGAGCTTCATTTACAACCATACCGAGTAATCCCTGTGGAGGATTTATACAGTGTCTCTTAGGGGATCGTGCAGCAGGCTTTCAAGTTGGTCGGCCAGATTTGATCCTCATATCTGTTAGTCAGTGAATGAACGTGTTCTGAATGCGCCCTTAGAGTACAAAAGTCAATTATGAATTGTTCAATATAAAGGATTAGCCTAAAATAACATTATAAGACAGAATCCAGCTGACAGCAGAATAATCCGAAGGAACCAACGAGACAAAAGCAACCTGTAATGTGATTCGAATATTATGAATTCAGCAAAATAAAACTATACCATACCAATATAGCAATATAGTGCTGTTCGGGTGCTTCTCAAACAAATGTGATACCGTTTCTTGAATTCCAGATGTACAAAATAAAGTCCAGTTCAATTCGAGACGACATTGAGAGACCCACCCTCCCAACTCGCATACCAACGACCACGCCAGGGCCTTCCAACCCCACCCCGGGGCCAACGGCAAAACAGCAGGAGGTGCTGGTACATGACAGTAACACAGGCAAGCTCGATTTACGTGGCACTTGTTTTTTTAGACCTTAAAGGGACATTGAAAACCATTTTAAAAGGTAGAAGAGAAGATGGGGGGAAGAGCAGAATATAAACGATATCTTAAGATAAAAGCTTCTTCAATTCTGCAAACTTCCGTATGTCATATTGATTTCAACGACTGTTTCTTTTTTCAGGAGCAATGGTAGGGTTGGCTGTCGGCATGTTGGTCCTAGGACTCCTGCTCGGCGCAGGGGCTCTATATGGGTTCCTTAGACTTAAAAGACACACACTTCCAGATAATATGCAACTTTCATTTGTAAACAAAGAAAATTCTGAATGATTTTCTGATGAGCATGAGCTGAGGCAGAGTAAGGCGCTGTATGAAAAGTCAAGAGGGGCGGCAGTGTTAATGCATTGTGAAGTACGTCGGAAATCCGTTTTTATAAAATAAGACGTGTAAATAGCATTGCTTTTTTAATTAGAAAACGACTAACTTATCCAGCACTGTATGGCTTATTATCAGGTTGCATTAAATGTATACGATACTCCCACATTCCTCATTTCATACATCATCACTAAGTCCTTATTTAGTATAATTGTCTATTTATAAATAAACAGGCAAATGAGATTAATGAAGTGCCGCCGGCACGTGCCCGTAATGAATTCTAAAAAAATACGCACGAATCGGATTAAATAAGACGTTTTTGTACTCGCTAAATTAACAAGGTTTACCTTTAGAACTAACCGGAAGTTTGATCATTTGAAATCTATAGAGTTAACGTAGCACACAGAACAAGTGCACTGGACAATGCTATTGAATGGATCGCATACTGATAGCGAAGTATTGGGATTCTGTACACAATTTTAAAACTATTCAAAGATCTATTCCAGATATGCTCCTGACTGTGATCACCATACTAATGTTAACAAAGCTAAGAACATCAATATTGTGATCACAGAGCCGAAAAAGCAGGTGGATAGTTCCTCTGTGGCACACAGAATGTTATCATCACCAATACCCTTCTCCAACAAGGTTTTAGTTTAGATATCGGGCATCTCTCGAACGCCTGCATTAGCACGAGTTTGGGCTATATTAAACTGTGAATGACGGCGCTACGGGTATCCGAGAAAACTGCACGAAAACCGGTTGTGTCCTTTTCACGAGGTGAAAGATGAGCTACACTCAAGTTCCAT
Source organism: Lingula anatina (assembly GCF_001039355.2). Next base: position 361,063 of record NW_019775443.1, read on the forward strand.
TGCATCAAATATGCATCAGAGATGTTAGGGTTATAAGAACTAACGGGAATACGTATCCCGAATTCCCTGTGGAGAAATAATGAGAAATGCATTGCTACTTGTATGCTACATACTAAGACCACACAAACCTTGTCGAGTGTAAGTCATAAACGTTTTCAGATGCTTCGTTGCTACTTATAGTATGAACAATGACTTACGTTAGATAATTATATTTTACCTTCCATTGTATGTATTTTATCTGTCATTCATTGTACTTAATCACTGCAGCTGTGGTTAATTTGATTACAATAAACAATAATTAAAAATAATTATGACATCAGTTCTTCAGTTTAATAAAAAAATGAAGTAACCAAACCTCGTTTTATACATAGAAACTTTAATGACACTGAAAAGATGACAAGGCGAGACTTCAAAAGTGATTGGATTCATTGCTTAAACTGCTTTTCATCATCAATTCAATGAAAAAATAACAAGATTGCAAAGAGTACTGTTAATGGATAAACAGAACATCATTTTGATGACTTTCATGTACTCCTTGAAATAATAAAATTTTGACCCAAAATGAGTGAGAATAATAACTTTAGACCCCGTGTTCTAGTCCTACATACAACAGGCTCCAACTTGGATACATGTTGCACTGTTTTAGTAAACATGGTGTGTAAACACTGTCAGGTCTTCCAATCTTCCATATTGTGAAGATAAGATTCTCAGTGACTAGCTCCAGGCTCCTTCCAATTTCATGAAAAGAAGCAAATGACATTACCATGTGTCTACTGAGTAGAATGTGGAAATAAAAAAAAGCCTCATCACAAATTGTATTTGTGATGAGAGTCTATGCTATTGGTTGGCCTGTTCACATGCATCAATCCAATCACTGTACACATCAACTGCCTCTGAAAGATCTGACAACAGTTAAGATGCATAACAAATGTCAATTAAAAATCTAAACCCGAGTACCTTTCATAATTATTATTTGGTTAATTTCATCATGAGATCGATTTATTCTAAAATGTTAAAATCAAAGGCTGTGCTATGTTTTAAATCTATTTCTTTATTGTCATTTTTTATGATTACTATCTAAGTCAGGAATTGTAAATTAAAATGTGCATAATAAAAGGATACAATTAATTGTGGTCTGAAAATCTTCAAGACAAACATTGCAAGTTATAACTCCCACATTCCTTGCTCGGTCTCTGAAAAAAAAAAAGAAAAGAAATTTAAATGCAGAATATATATTGACATTGAATAAAATTTTTCCGTGACAGCAAAAAGGAATCTAATTTATCAACAGTTTAAGACTTCTTGCAGCAAGATTGACTACAGCCTTTTTTAGCCAAATCCCTTTCACTTCTAGGCTAAATGAAATCTTTGGGTAAAAAAAACTAATCTGATTAACACATATTTTTGGTTTGTTTGTTTTCTTTTCATACATTTTATACTACTGACAATGCTAGCGAGAGCCAAACATGAAGTAGCATGTTTTATTGTGCCAATCATCTCTATTAACTGTAAGGTTTTCTTGTACTTACAAATTCACTTCACAGGACTTTTCGTGATTACAAAATGGGCAGTTAAACATGGTATCCAACTTCTCTAATATCTTCCGTTTGGGAGGGGGCTTATTTGCCTTCTTTCTACGTCCCATTTTCTGGTGATCTAGAAATACAAAACTTTTTACAACATTTCATACACAAACTCTAAGCAATTAAGAGATTTAAGTCACAGAAATGAAAGTAAGCTATAATCGCATTCTAATACAAAGGAATGAAAGTGCTGTTATTTCAGACTCTGTAAATGTTTTTGCTAATTAAATTGTGCCTCATTTTGTTAAAAAGTATGGGCACTAATTGACATTCATTGTGAATACCAAAAGTTCAATATACCTGGGTATATATCAAAATGTGTGGCGAATACATTGTTTGCTACTATAGCGCGCCACACATGCATAAACACTGCCACAACCTTAATACGCAGTAGTTACTGTAGTACATGTACGTTTCATTTGAACCACATGGCGAGGCTATTTCAAGCACAGACGGGTGGTTTGCTTCAATACAACTATCTCTTTCCTTTGAACAGACCACATTCTGCAAGATACTAATCTTAAGGACCAAGGAGTGTGGTAATAAACATGAGTATCATGACAAATACGGTAAGTAACGTTACCTTATCGTTTGTCTTGTGGTCCCTTTCACGCCGGAAGTTTGATGAGAATAGAAAATGGCGATTATGCAGCTAACCGATTTGGGGAGAAATTTTGACTTAAAAATAAGAACACATGTAAGTGAGAGTTTTAAAAAATGACCATAACATACAATTTTGAATATTGAACGAACTGATTACTATGATATCTATATAAATATCACATTTTTTTATTTTTGACTTCAAGATAAACTTTGTATTTTCCGGCCTAATCTTTATTTTGAATGTTTACAATATGTCTTCGTACACGCGGGAGAGGAGGTACTGTTTTGTTTTCACTTTTAATTATGGATGAAAGGTCGCAATCGATTCAACATTTTAGTTGATTTAATTTTTCGTGAGAAGATTCTGAAAAATAATTTGGTGGTATGTTTTCAACTTGTGTATATTTTATTGAAATAAATATATTTTTGCTGATGTAGCTATATTTTACGCTCTTACTAGGCTTACCCGGTTGTCTAGTTTGCCAGCAAAAAATCTGGGCTGTGGGGTCTATTAATGCCTGGTGAATTGTTCACAGTTTGATAAAACTTAAATTCACGAGTGACGCGTGTGATTCTAATACGTTATTTATTTGTTTATTTATTTATTTATTTATTTTTGCATGTGAAGTCTATTGTTTGGTTGCCTCAGTTTTCTGCCCTACGGTAACTTACATGCACTTACCGCAAGTTAGGCAACGCATTGGTACGTAAGGGCTCATCAAACCTGTGTTACAAACTCCTGAAACTTTAAATAACCACATCCTGGATATATACTGTTTGCCCTCCATCGCACCTTGTACAGGGAGTATATCATATGAAATTTATGTTCATTTTCATCGGTTCATGCACCAATTTTGACAGTACATAGCACTTTTAATCCAGTTATCCAGCAGCACTACCATTTCTGCATGTCATCTGTAAGTGACATCACATATAGCCTTGAGATTTTGGCACACAGGGTGTTATGACCCTAACCTAACCAAGACTGAAAACAAAGGCAATTTTTTTCCTTTGATTATTTCAGAAAACATTGTATATTAATAGAAGGTATGGGGTATTGAACATCAAAGATGACTGAGAAAATTATGATTGAGTATGAAAACCAAATGTTTCTTGATCTCTTCCATGAAGATGGACTTCTAGTCACAGGAAGGTATTATAGTTTGGTACAATAAATCACCTTGTATGATGAAATTGCACATGATCTTTTCCTCCTAGCTTGGGCAAATGAAATTAATCTTAAAAGTCAAAAATCTTTTTTAAAAATCAGTTGTCAAGTGATATCAAGGGTGATCAGATCCATGACTTAAATTTCAGTTACAAAATCTAAGATCTTAATTTTTTGTAATTATGTAGTTGATTTGAAGATTTTAACTAAGAGAACTAAATGGTTTTATTTTTATTTGCATATTTCAGAGGTCTTGGCATTGACAGGATTTTTATTGATTTTCTGAAGCTGTACTGTGATCCTGGCAACCTGGTGCTAGTTCTTAATGCAGGGGACAAGGAAAAGGTACAATTAAGCAGTCTTTGTTTATGTTTTGTTCTCTTTTATACTTTTCAAATTTAAAATAAATTTTTAATTCTCAGTGCCTTACTCTGTGGTTTCATAGGGAAATGCTGAATAATCTTCTGACTAATGTGATTGCATTGGTATTTATTTGTTTTCTTCATTATGATATACTTTTCATGATCTTTGTCTCTTATTTTTCAGGAATACTTTATAGATGAATTAAGAAAACAAGGGACATCTCCACTGCCAAAAATAATCACAACAGAATACAATGCCAATGATAGGTAGTTACTCACTGACCATTGCTTGTGTTTTACAATTATTTTATATAATTTAGTTTTAATGCTTGATGGATATCACAAAGAGTTTGACAATGAAGACAGAGTTAAAAGATCTGTTTTTACCATTTGGTTGTGTGTCTTTAAGCATATACCTGAAGGTACATAGTGAAGTGCATCTTTAATAAGCAAAAGGCATTGTGATCCTTTTATAGTAAAATGCACTTAACAATTGAAAATTTTTTATACCAGGCACTCCATTTACATGCAGGGAGGGGCTTTATTTGTCACTTCCCGTATTCTTGTTGTGGACATGCTGACAGAACGCCTACCTATAGATTTAGTCACTGGTATTCTGGTATTTAAGGCTCATAAGTAAGTACTATTTATGTTTAATTAAGATGCACTTTGTAGAATAGATATGTACATGTGTTTAAATTGGTTAACTGATTTGTTTACTTTGATTTGTGAGCTATAATCACCTGTTTTGTCAGTGCTATGTCTATAAAGTTGAGAAAGATAGCTGTAATGAGGATAAAGAATATATATGTGCCTATCTATTATATGTCTGTTTACACCAAAGTTTAAATAATTCAAAAATTTTTTTTCATTTCAGGATTGTTGAATCTTGCCAAGAAGCCTTCATTATAAGACTATACAGGCAGAAAAATAAAGTAATTTTTATTTATTTCTTTATTTTTTTGCAAATTTTTTATGTTGATTTATAATGAAAAAATATAGAATTTCCATACACACCTGAAACAGATGTGGTGTCAGTTTTTTAATGGTCTACATTATCTTTTCCAAAAAGAAAAAGCAATTAAAAGTTATACTTAAACAAAATAATTGATTTATTTAATCATTATGTTTTCAGTTGATACAATATTAAGATTCATGCAGAGTAAGAACTTAGAAGCTGAGGTTGCATGTATTCACCAAATCTGTCTGAAGTGTACATGTTCTGTGATTGGATAATTATTGCATAATTTAGGTTGGGTTTGTGAAAGCATTCTCTGACAGTCCCCAGTCCTTTACAGCAGGGTTTTGTCAGGTGGAAAGGGTGATGAAGAGTTTGTTTGTCAGGAAGCTGTACCTTTGGCCCAGGTTCCATGCCTCGGTGGTCTCTTGTCTTGAAGAACACAAGGTAAAGCCCTTTCCACATTGAGTGGCCCATTTCATCAGACTGGTTTACTTTGAGAGACTGACAAATTATAGCCTGAATATTATGTAAGAAAATTACCTAAATGGAGCCCTTATCTTCGACATGGCCAATTCAGTAACAACAAAAAGTGAATTTGTGATTGTTGGAAACTTGGAAAAGGGATGAAATCCTCCTGTAACATAATTACATGTTGAGACTTCTCAAAGTGGAGAAGCCCACTTAAGTATATCTGAGGGATGTGAAAAGGGCCCAAGTATATTCTGTGAATGAACTAAATTTGTGATTCTGGTTTAACTTGGAATTTAGACTTATGAAGCGCCATAGGTAAAATATTATGTCAAGCACTGTAATACTCTCAAAAACTTGATATCGTCATCATCTCATTTTGAACCAGTTTACTTAAACCAAGGAGTTACAACTGTCTTGCTTAAACTTATAATGTTGCTTAAACTTGCTTAAACTTATAATGTTGCTATGCTGTATTCATGAGGCTACATGTTTCCAGGCTGAGGTTGTTGAGCTCCACCTACAGCTAACTCCAGCAATGCTTGCATGTCAGACAGCTCTTCTGGACCTGATTAATGCTTGCATCAAGGAGCTGAAGAGATATAACCCAACAGTAAGTAGCACATAGGGGTTTAACAGGAAAAACATATATACAAAATTTATCATTTTCATAGGTCAGATTATGACAAGTACTGAATATCTATAAAGATCAATTACAGGTGAAATTTACTAATACAACAGTAGCATGAAAAATGAAGCAATCATTTCATTACAGAAATTTTTATTGTTGATTTCTATTTGATACTTTTTGACATGCTTTGATATTTTTCCTCAGTTTGATACTGATGAAATAACTGTAGAAAATGCCATCACCAAGTCATTTGACCAAATAATTCGCCTCCACCTGGACCCTATATGGCATCAGCTGGGAGCAAAGACCAGGCAGCTAGTTGCTGATATCAAGACTTTGAGGCTGTTGTTGAAGTAGGTTTCTTTATATCTTTGTAAAAGTATCTTGAGAATCTTGAAATTGTGGACTGTATTAATTTTTGTGTGGGTGTTGGTTCATCTAACATATATTTAATGTGCTTTGTTTATATGCATATGCTTGATCAGTTAAATGTGCATGTACTGTAGTAGGTGGGAAGCAGATAAATGAAACAATGTACTTAATACCATAGCACATATCTTACCATATTGCTTTCATTATACTCAGTTCTGTACTTAAATTTATACATATACATAATTTTTTTGTTTTAGACACCTGACACAATATGACTGCATCACATTTTACAATCTTGTAGATTCTATAAGGTAAGTAGGGAAAAGTAAGAACATATTCAGGCTGCAGTATCATAGGATAATGATTTTGAGAAATTCTTTAATTTGGCAGTTGAAAAAAGGCAAATCATTCTATACATAATAATTATTTGTACAATTATTTGGTTTATTGCATTTAAATGAAAAATAGTCTCTTTTTTTTCAGATCAAATGAAATAACATTTGGACAAAATTCTGGATGGCTGTTCCTAGAAGCAGCTGATAATCTTTTCACTGTAAGTCTTAAATAAAAAGAGTGTCATGCCATTTTAAGTCAGTACTGGTTTGTAACTATTTGTATTAATTTATATTGTGTATTTTATTTTACAATTATTTAGATAAAGAAAACTATTTCTTTTTAACTTCTAATATTTTGTCTTCATTATTTCAAAGATCATTTTTAATCATGATAATACACTTTTGGAATGTTGAGAAAATTTCCTTTTATGCCATTATAGCATGCAAAGGAAAGGGTTTATGGGCCAGCAAAAAAGACAAAGAAAGTAAAATCATCTGAAGAAAATTGGGATCCTATTAAGTCAGATGCTAAAGGTATATTTCAAATTTTGTAAATAGTATGAGCTGTTAATTGGGCTGAAATAGAAAATGTTATATAAGAGTCACTTCTGTCCTACCTTGTGTATTTTGATTACTTTGAAAGCATTAACTTCAGTAAAGCATGCAACAAGAAATAAGAACATTTTTCCAAGCACTAGTCTAGAAATATTGTAAATACTTGTGCCAAACAATATTTAAAGAAAATGTATCTTGTACTTTAGGTCCAGTCCTTGAAGAATGTCCAAAGTGGAAAATTCTTGCTGAGATCCTAAAGGAGATTGAGGAAGAAAATGAGAGTGTGTCCAGCACACTTGGCCCAGGCAGAGTACTGATTGCTGCAGAGGATGACAGGACTTGTAATCAAATAAAACAGGTAGACATGTATATTTCATCCTCTTTTCTATTCTGAAGGTGTAAATGGTACAGAAGAAGAAGTGAATATGGAACATATTTTGTGTTTCCTATTTTTGAACTTTTTAGCGGAACTGATACAGAAATGAGACTTCACTGTTTGACCTTGGTCATAGTATACTAATACATTACTTGTTCTTGAAATATATCGATATTGCTTCATTTGAATGCATGCTAAGCTATTGTTTCTATTATTTCAGTATTTGAGTGATGGGGGACATACTTTGCTGAAGAGGTTATTTGATAAATCAGTTGGGAGAAAGACAGGACAGGTAAAAGAAAAACCGGACATTTGTGTTTAGTGACAAATTATGGGTAATTCGAAATGCTTTATAACAGCAAACAATAAAAGAAGACACATTTGTTGTATTGATTTTAACCCTCATATTTGTTCCATGGAAATGGTAGGTTTTAATTAAGATTAAGAAATTATTCTATTAGAAAGTAGCAGAAGACGCTTCAGCAGCAACGAGGGGCAGGTGGAAAGGGAAAGGAAAGGGCAAAAGCTCAGCCAAAAATACAAAATCCAAGTCAGAACTTACCTTAACCCAAATGGTAGATAGCCACAATAAAGAAGAGGATGATGATGATAAGGTATCTACCCCTTAATATGAATAGATATGAATTCAGCTGAAGGATACACCATGCTGCAATACAGTAGTCAATAGTCTCAATTCATTATCTCTCTCTCTCTCTCTCTCTCTCTCTCTCTCTCTCTCTCTCTCTCTCTCTCTCTCTCTCATAACATTTACCATTGGTATAATAGACAGAAGGAGACACAGATTCTGTGGAAGAAGAAGACAAGCAGCCCCCGTCTTCAGATGCGTATTATGGCGTACTACAGGAACCAGTGACAGTGCTCCACCCACTGCATGGCTGTAATGATCCCTATGGGCTGGTGAGAACTCTGAAGGATGTTCAACCAAGATATGTCATTTTGTATGATGCTGACATGATTTTTGTAAGACAGCTGGAGGTAAGTCCTTCATAAAAAAATTTTTTTGGGGGAGGGGGTGTTAATATTTAATTTAGACATAAAAGAGAGGACAGCATACAAGTAAGGAATGAAGTTGTTCTGTTATCAAAGGTGAAAATAGTGAATGGCAATGACATGTCAAAAATGATAAACTTGACATGACATTGTTCATTAAAACTTATGAATCATTTCTAGCTATTCAAAGCTTCAAGGCCAGGTACACCATTGAGGGTATACTTCCTAGTGTATGCTGGCTCTGTGGAAGAACAGCGCTACCTCACCACTCTCAGGAAGGAGAAGGAAGCATTTGAACTCTTGATTAAAGAAAAGGCTGTAGGTCAAAATTTCATTTTCATGAATCAGTGGAGTTGTGGTTATTTGTTAAAGTTAACAAACTATTCTATTTTGGTCTATTTTATGTTCTAGAATTTCTGAATTTGTAACAAAATACTTTGTCCTATGCACAGTTTATTTATTTATTTATTTATTTATTTATTTATTTATTTATTTATTTATTTATTTATTTTTTTTTGGGGGGGGGGTTGTATGGATAAGAATAAATAAATAGACATTTAATAAAAAAATTTTGCTCACTCTGCAGACAATGGTCATCCCTGAGGAGAGAGAAGGGAGGCTGCAGAATGATCCCAGTCTATCAAGGAATCCCAAGTCTACTAATGCAAGTAGTAGTACCAGGAAAGGAGGGGTGGAACCCGAGCCACCTGTACAACAAAAGGTCAGTCTACAGGAATTAAAAGGAGAAATATAAGGAAATGGTTTACCCCTTTAAAAAGTCTACAAGTGTTTCACTCGATGAATTTGTGTCCTCTTTTCCTCCACCATATCTTTTGTGGTTTCAGATTATTGTAGACATGAGAGAATTTCGCAGTGAACTTCCCTCTCTTATTCACAGGAGAGGTATTGATATTGAACCCGTCACCATTGAGGTAGGAGTTTATGTATCATCATCATCATTGCTCTTCGTCCCGCGTGGGACATAAGGCCACAGGAGTTTATGTATGGCTGGATGAATAGCTTCTTTGATATAAAATTGCTCGTGTTCAGAATCAGTTTAATTAAATTATAATAAATAAATAAAAAAAAAAAGATTGGTACTTCTATAACACATTCCATTTTTCTTTTAATTTTTGAGTTTAAGTGCCCAGTATCATGCTTGCTCAGAACCCAAGTGCATCCTATCTTTAAGCCACTTCATAGATGATAATGCTCAGACTTTTTGATAATTTGAAGTTTAATAATTCTTAGGTTGGGGATTACATCCTTACTCCAGATATTTGTGTTGAGCGCAAGAGTGTGAGTGACCTCATTGGCTCTTTGAACAATGGCCGCCTGTACAACCAGTGTGCTGCTATGAGTAGATACTATAAGCGACCAGTGCTGCTGATAGAATTTGATGCTAGCAAGCCATTCACATTGCAGGTAGGACAATAGGGGAACATTAAGCTGACAATAATTTATCATACTTCAACTTTTCATTTTGTTTAAAAAGAAATGTATTCTAAACAACTATTATAAAAGATAAAGATTGTATCAGAGGTACTGTAACTTTAAGATTTTGTTTTTTCATGCAGACCTTTATAGATTATGAATACTCGAGTAAAAATTAATACAAGAGAAAAAAAGAATGTTGAAGAGCTCTGAATGGTGTTTTGTTAAGTTCAATCTTGCTCACGCAATCCTATCTAGGGTAAAAGTCAGTACATGTCCAGTGATATCAGCAGTCAGGATGTGACCTCTAGGCTGGCCCTCCTCACCCTCCACTACCCACAGCTCAGGATACTCTGGTGCCAGAGCCCATATGCCACTGCTGAACTCTTTGAGGAACTTAAGGCAAGTGATGACAAAGAAATGTTTTTTACCTACTTCATACCTACCATCAGTATATGTATAGAAGTAATGTTAATGACATTGGTGAGAGCCAATATTCACCAATTGATGGACTGAAGATGTCAGAAGTGTTAGTTAGTAACATGCAAGACAATTCAGAGCATACAAAGATGATAACAACATGAATATTTTAGGTGTAATAAATATGACATGTAAATTTATCTTTGTTTACTCTAAAGCTTGGCAGAGAGCAACCTGATGCTGCAGCAGCTATGACGGTCACAGCGGAGACAGAGCTAACAGAAATTCCAGAGAAGTACAACATGGGCCCACAGGTTAGCAGAAATAGCATTCTAAATTGGCATTTAAAGGATATCTGAATCATCTTTTATTCACACTATTTTCAGAATATTTTAAAATTTATGCATAATACATAATTTTGTTTCAGTGAGACATTTTATTGCATTGATCACAATTTTTTTCATTTTTGTGGAATCATATTGCCTGGATAACCAATGTAGAAAAAAATATCTTTCAGAATTTTCTATTGAAGCTCCCAGGAATCAGCACAAAGAATGTCTATGCTGTCATGAATGCTGTTCATGACTTGTCTGAACTTGTCTCTTTATCTGAAGAAAGGATTGCAGAGATACTGGAAAATAAAGCACATGCCAAAACTTTGTGGGATTTCTTGCATTCTGAGCAAAAGCAAGTTGAATCCACAGTTGTTCAGAAACAACCTTTGAGTAAATTTGGAAAAGGATTCAAAAGAAAGCGGTAGCAAATCTTTTGTATTATATTGTTATTTATTATCTTATTTACCTTATATTATTTGATAGTGGTGGTAATTTGTAAATAAAAGCTGTATGCTCAAGTAAAAAATGAACTGAAGTTCACATTGTACACTAAGAGTTATAGAAGAAATGTGCAAGACTTAAACAAAGTGAAGCTTTGTAATTCCATTGTGACCAATATAAATACATTGAAATTTTGAAAATATCTCTTGCTTCATCATTGTTAATTTTTTCAATAGTAAAAAACAACATATTGTTGTTCACTCTTCAAGTGAACTTTTTATATTTGCCAGCAGTGGTAAAATAAGACAAAAGAAAATAACAATTCAAATGTATTAATAAGACAAGATCTTGATGTATATTTGTTGGATTTATTAAACATAGAGAATAAACATAAACATCAATTTTAAGATCTTTCTAAACATATTTCTTTTCTTCATGTAACACATTTAAATGCTGATACAGTTTCAATAACTTCAAGATATCTCACTAGACTGTTCAAAATAAAGGTTCAATCATCATGACTCATTGATGTAAGATTTTTTCCTGTCTTCAACATTAAAATTTTCATTTTTGTCCCTGTCCTGAACACTTAGTAGTAGTAAATTTACACACAATTAAAGCATACAAATACATATGCTTCCTTGGTTCTCCAGCTTTCGCCGGCTTTCCCACCATAAGTGAACACAAACTGCAATTAAGAGGTTCTAAGCTGGTAGTCTCCATTCTGTGTGATGTACCGTACCCATGGCAGAGCCTGGTAGCCACTCTTCTCTATGATCTTTAAGTAACGGACCTGAAATGTACAAGTCTCATCAATTATGTCAAAATAAAACAGGAAACTTCATGTTCTGCCTTCTGTAAACTTTACACAAAGTATTAAATTATTACAAAAAAATATTTGTGTTTGTTGTTTGTATAGTAATATTAATTTTATATATGATATTGTTTGTAAATTCAAAATCACACAAGGTTATTTTTTACAAACCTGTATGCCAGATACAGTGAAATAAGGGATTTCAAACTTCACACTGATTGGGGGTTTGCCCTCTGAATCTTCAGACTCCACACTGGGAAGGCCAAAATGTGCCCTCATCAAATACTCCTTTCCACCCTGAACAGTAAAAAAATATAAGGATGCTGAGATACAAATCAATAAAATCTAATAAATTGTTCCATTTGCTTGATGTATATACATAGACATTTGAAAAGAGAAAAAGAAAGACAAGAAGAGCCTTAAATGCATTTTTACTCTCTTATAATTAAAATATTCAATAGTAATCTAAATATGTACCGAAGTTTCAGTCTGAAATACACACACAAAAAGTAGACTTACAGGGAATGATTTAATAGTCCAAACTACTGAAGAAGTTTCTGGAACATATTTACAACTGCCAGTGGTTGTCTTAAACTTTGGAGAGTCAGCATCTGCAGGAACTGGGATGATAATCTCCACATTGTTGGCTGTGGATCTCCTCTTGAACTGACTCTTGGCCTATGAAAGATATGGAACACCTGAGCATAACACTTCACAATCTCATATTTTTATAGGACACAACTGTTGATCTCACAATAAAGCTGCTACACTAATGCTTTTTGTTGCCTAGTGCATAATCAAATATCTGAAAGATTTCAACCTCAGCAAATCATGGTACAATTGCTACTTTAGAAAGCACTTCATGTCCACAAGGTTTTTTAATACTAACCTTGATCATGTACTCCACCCTGCTGTGTGCATGTCGCTCTATCACAGACTCCACCCAAATCAATGGTTTCACCTGGAAGAACATGAAATCACCATTTACACTGTACCTCTCATCTTTGTAGTGCATATTTTTGTCAATAAATACAAAATTTAATCTTAAAACAATGCCAGTCACTCATTTAAGTGCATTAAACCTCGATTTTAATGTTCTTCAAAAGCACTCAATACTGGAAATATACATATAGCAGCAACTTACATGTGTGTTGAGTCTGTAGGACATTAACTCAAATTCTCCATCAGGTGGGATAAAACTAATGGTGCGATCATTTTCAAACCTTGACAGTCTGACACACTGGTGAAATTTGACATCTTCCAGCTCAACAGACTTACTTTTACCTCCTGAGAATATAAAAATTCCATTGTATACACCAAGGATTTATCAGGAATATCTTACCCAAAACTAGAAAATAATGCACAAGAAAATGTAGCACTAACTGGAAACATTTTATATGTAATTGATATAATTTATAATTCAAAAAAGTCAAAGGTACTTTTTCATCACTTACTTCCTGTACTTTCAAAGAGCACCTTGTCATTCAGTCCTAGCCTAAGTTCTGGCATCCCAGAAAGGAAAACGCGCATCTTGATTGCACCCACTATTTCACTTCGTAATACATTTCCATTGGCACTCACCTTGTAATGGAATACAATAATGATTAATAATGTAACATTCTCTGAAACTCAAAGAAAACGTAAAAACACTTTTTAAAGGATGGAAACGAAATGAAGCTGCATTATTTTATGCAATAAACAACTGAAGTCAACAAAATTTTATGTTCAGATAAATCAGCAGATGCCTTTTCTTACCAGCAAGTTAACAGACTCTATGACATCAAGGAAAACTTCATTTTTTCTGTATTTGATCCCTTCTGATCTCCAGGACACTGCATTTGTTACTGCCATGGGAGGACGTGGTGCAACCTCCAGCTTATGTCCTTCTTGGGTTAT
>NW_019775443.1:375636-407724 GCF_001039355.2 Lingula anatina
GCTTTTAATACTAACCTTGATCATGTACTCCACCCTGCTGTGTGCATGTCGCTCTATCACAGACTCCACCCAAATCAATGGTTTCACCTGGAAGAACATGAAATCACCATTTACACTGTACCTCTCATCTTTGTAGTGCATATTTTTGTCAATAAATACAAAATTTAATCTTAAAACAATGCCAGTCACTCATTTAAGTGCATTAAACCTCGATTTTAATGTTCTTCAAAAGCACTCAATACTGGAAATATACATATAGCAGCAACTTACATGTGTGTTGAGTCTGTAGGACATTAACTCAAATTCTCCATCAGGTGGGATAAAACTAATGGTGCGATCATTTTCAAACCTTGACAGTCTGACACACTGGTGAAATTTGACATCTTCCAGCTCAACAGACTTACTTTTACCTCCTGAGAATATAAAAATTCCATTGTATACACCAAGGATTTATCAGGAATATCTTACCCAAAACTAGAAAATAATGCACAAGAAAATGTAGCACTAACTGGAAACATTTTATATGTAATTGATATAATTTATAATTCAAAAAAGTCAAAGGTACTTTTTCATCACTTACTTCCTGTACTTTCAAAGAGCACCTTGTCATTCAGTCCTAGCCTAAGTTCTGGCATCCCAGAAAGGAAAACGCGCATCTTGATTGCACCCACTATTTCACTTCGTAATACATTTCCATTGGCACTCACCTTGTAATGGAATACAATCATGATTAATAATGTAACATTCTCTGAAACTCAAAGAAAACGTAAAAACACTTTTTAAAGGATGGAAACGAAATGAAGCTGCATTATTTTATGCAATAAACAACTGAAGTCAACAAAATTTTATGTTCAGATAAATCAGCAGATGCCTTTTCTTACCAGCAAGTTAACAGACTCTATGACATCAAGGAAAACTTCATTTTTTCTGTATTTGATCCCTTCTGATCTCCAGGACACTGCATTTGTTACTGCCATGGGAGGACGTGGAGCAACCTCCAGCTTATGTCCTTCTTGGGTTATATACCTGGAAGTTAACAAGGATGTACACTAGAATACTATATCCTTAACATACACATATAGATCAAAAGCTTTTATGTCATAAACTAAGTATAATCTTATCACTCACATGAAATATTTCCACATCCCATCAGCCATCGAAAAAGTCTCAATGTCACTTTGAGACTGATGAAGCTGGCCTGAGGGCATGTGGGAATATTTCTCACAATGATAAATTAATACTTAATTTGTGACAAAAGAGCTTTTGATTGCTCTCATCTACCAAACTGATGAAACTCTTTTAAACAGAGACACAAATCTGGCAGACCAACAAATTTCACGGTGAAAATAACTTATAGATAAAAATAATACAATCAAGTAAGTGATTAAATATATATAATCTAGTTTTCAATAGCATCTTCCAGTTTTAATAGAACAAATAGAAGAAGAAAGCAATAGATTAAAGTCAGTGTATACACTCTTATATTGACTTACTCTTGTAGAATCTTGCTGTCTGTTGTTTGTGGGTATCCGAAATCCATCAGTTCATCCACTAATTCATAAACAATGACAAAGTTATCCCTTATACTTTCTTCTTCTAACTCTTTGAAGTATTCTGTGAAAACCTAGAAACATACAAGAAGATTAGGTAAAATCAAAGAAAACTGTGATTTACATTCTGTCCAATCTAAATATAGCTGCCTTATGTTGCTCATAAATTAGTAATTGTTTTTGGTGATAATAAATTAATAAGGATTGACTATCTAAAAAGAACGTAAAAAATGACTAGGAAAATAAAAGTATCCAACATATGGCAATTTTTCATCAAAAACTTTTACATTAAAAAAAGAAAAGTGCACAGCTTTGGCAGCAGATTCAGCACATTTAAATGATGACTATGTTTTCAGACTACTGTCTGTGAATAAAAAATAATACTTACTGAAACAATTTTATGTAAAAAAGAAAACACCAATGCCACATTGGCATTTTTCTTGGACAATGCCACTACTTTTTATGTGATTAAGGAAAAACAACATGATGACAAATGAGCAAAACGACTTAGACTAACTGACATTATAGCATGGATTATATCCTATTAAGCAGGAACAAAATGAACAGCTGACTTGATGATGACTTTTCAGCACATGTGTGAAAATTTTATTTGATATTTATCCTGTAATCAAAGGTCAATCCATAATCCAAAGTCAAAGTCAACTTAAATATTGTTACGAACAGAGCAAAGCTTAGATAAATAAATTACTAGTAGACTTATAGCATGGATTATATCCTATTAAGCAGGAACAAAATGAACAGCTGACTTGATGATTACTTTTCAGCACATGTGTGAAAATTTTATTTGATATTTATCCTGTAATCAAAGGTCAATCCATAATCCAAAGTCAAAGTCAACTTAAATATTGTTACGAACAGAGCAAAGCTTAGATAAATAAATTACTAGTAGACTGACAGACTTGGCCTTCTTCATAAGACCTGGGGATTTAAAGGATACTGTACAGATTGTTGCACTTGATGTACATATAAGCCGCATTCCCATGGATAAGGATTGGTGTCGTACTGCCATCCTCTTCTATATCCATCAACAATGTCATAAACTTGTCTATCACATTGCTATCAAATTCCCCTCTGTAATTCCTCGAGATCATTACCTGATAATAAATCAAACTCTGGGCTTACTTCAACTGAGCACAATATTGTGACAAGGCAATTATACCCATAAATAAAAACATGCAAGAATATATTTTAGAAGACTGACATAAAGAGATCTCTTTACAGTTTTAATAAAATCTACTTTCATGGTCAACTTATAAGAGTATTGCCAACTTACCTTCCCCTTGGCATCTAAGATGTATAGTGCTGACACTGACATCTTTATTGATTTTTCAAACTAATTTTTCAACCTTGGAAGAAAAAATAAAATTACTAACTTATCATAATGAAATAACTTTAAACACTATGACATGTACAAATAACAACTACTAACACTGGTGTAAAAACATCAAACAAATATTTATATTTCAATTATCATTATTAGCAAAAAGACACCTTAAACAAAACCATTTACAAATTATGTACTGGTCACAATGGTAATCTATCACAGCAAATGTATATTAAATCAATCTGAAACATATAAGCAACAAATAATTCTGACATCGGCACAGTACTCTGAGTACTCCTCCCCCATTCAGTCCCTTCAACTTTGCGAAGACAGTATACCAATGAGGTTTCCAAGACTTTGTTAACAAATACACATATGCAGTCGATTAGACACATTAACCAAGTGGAAACATAATTGGTAGAGATATAAAACAGCATTAGAATGTCAAAAATTGTATCGAACGTACCTTGTTTTTTAATTAAACGTTCTGCTGTTACCAGAAAGCCGAAGCCGGAAGAAGTCACGATAGAACACCTGCCTTCCCACAATGCTTAGAGCAAAGCTGACTTCCGGAGTAGATTCATTTTGTACTCTATTGGTAAGAAATACGCCATTTCAAATAAATGTTTTACTTTTGAAATATCTGATTTGAATGTATAAACTGCATATCTTCTCGCTTCCTTTGCTGAAGTTGACAAAGACATTTTTTATAATTACACTTGCGGTGTTGGCACTGACGTCATCACAACATTGTCATTGAGAAATGGCAGACTGGACGAGAAGAAATGGAAATGGCCTTGGCAAAGGTAATTACACTGAGTTCATTATGTAAAGTAAAGTCAGATGTAACACGTCTCTGTCAGTTGATCACAAAAGGTATTTTTGTTGCCTTTGCACGTTTTAAGTGGTCTTGCATGGGAGTACTGTGAACATCTACTCAGCTAATGTTTGTACATGTACTTTCATTCTTTCTGACATGAATAAATTCATTGTATTGTATTGTATTGTATTGTACTATCACCTAACATATACAGTCGTATTGTGATTCCAATTTTACTTAACTTTGATTGACAGAGCATTGAAGCTTTGAAGTGATAGAGTGAAATTAAAGGTACTGATATTTTATTTTTGCATATTTAAGGCCAATCAGAAGAAATGCTGGACAGAGAAAATCAGCAAATGACTGAAAACCTATCCAGGAAAATGAACAGGCTTAAAAACGTAAGGTCATGTACTGAAGTCCACACACAACGATTCTAATCAAGCTCTGTAACGACTTAAAACTTAGCACACAGATAGCTACATACCTTAGTATGAATAAACCAGGGCCGTAGCCTGAGCAAAATGCCAGGGGGGGCANGGATAAATAAATTACTAGTAGACTGACAGTCTTGGCCTTCTTCATAAGTCATGGGGATTTAAAGGATACTGTACAGATTGTTGCACTTGATGTACATATAAGCCGCATTCCCATGGATAAGGATTGGTGTCGTACTGCCATCCTCTTCTATATCCATCAACAATGTCATAAACTTGTCTATCACATTACTATCAAATTCCCCTCTGTAATTCCTCGAGATCATTACCTGATAATAAATCATACTTAGGGCTTACTTCAACTGAGCACAATATTGTGACAAGGCAATTATACCCATAAATAAAAACATGCAAGAATATATTTTAGAAGACTGACATAAAGAGATCTCTTTACAGTTTTAATAAAATCTACTTTCATGGTCAACTTATAAGAGTATTGCCAACTTACCTTCCCCTTGGCATCTAAGATGTATAGTGCTGACACTGACATCTTTATTGATTTTTCAAACTAATTTTTCAACCTTGGAAGAAAAAATAAAATTACTAACATATCATAATGAAATAACTTTAAACACTATGACATGTACAAATAACTACTAACACTGGTATAAAAACATCAAACATATTTATATTTCAATTATCATTATTAGCAAAAAGAGACCTTAAACAAAACCATTTACAAATTATGTACTGGTCACAATGGTAATCTATCACAGCAAATGTATATTAAATCAATCTGAAACATATAAGCAACAAGATAATTCTGACATCGGCACAGTACTGTGAGTACTCCTCCCCCATTCAGTCCCTTCAACTTTGCGAAGACAGTATACCAATGAGGTTTCCAAGACTTTGTTAACAAATACACATATGCAGTCGATTAGACACATTAACCAAGTGGAAACATAATTGGTAGAGATATAAAACAGCATTAGAATGTAAAAAATTGTATCGAACGTACCTTGTTTTTTAATTAAACGTTCTGCTGTTACCAGAAAGCCGAAGCCGGAAGAAGTCACGATAGAACACCTGCCTTCCCACAATGCTTAGAGCAAAGCTGACTTCCGGAGTAGATTCATTTTGTACTCTATTGGTAAGAAATACGCCATTTCAAATAAATGTTTTACTTTTAAAATATCTGATTTGAATGTATAAACTGCATATCTTCTCGCTTCCTTTGCTGAAGTTGACAAAGACATTTTTTATAATTACACTTGCGGTGTTGGCACTGACGTCATCACAACATTGTCATTGAGAAATGGCAGACTGGACGAGAAGAAATGGAAATGGCCTTGGCAAAGGTAATTACACTGAGTTCATTATGTAAAGTCAGATGTAACACGTCTCTGTCAGTTGATCACAAAAGGTATTTTTGTTGCCTTTGCACGTTTTAAGTGGTCTTGCATGGGAGTACTGTGAACATCTACTCAGCTAATGTTTGTACTTTCATTCTTTCTGACATGAATAAATTCATTGTATTGTATTGTATTGTACTATCACCTAATATATACAGTCGTATTGTGATTCCAATTTTACTTAACTTTGATTGACAGAGCATTGAAGCTTTGAAGTGATAGAGTGAAATTAAAGATACTGATATTTTATTTTTGCATATTTAAGGCCAATCAGAAGAAATACTGGACAGAGAAAATCAGCAAATGACTGAAAACCTATCCAGGAAAATGAACAGGCTTAAAAACGTAAGGTCATGTACTGAAGTCCACACACAACGATTCTAATCAAGCTCTGTAACGACTTAAAACTTAGCACACAGATAGCTACATACCTTAGTATGAATAAACCGTCAATATTTTTATATAATTACCTGTATTTGGTCTTACTGGCCTTTGCTGATTTTTAAGAAAATTTTAGTTAAGAAAATTTTGTCCTTAGAAAATTTCCCTTTTAACCTTTCTTAGATAGTCAAAACATTGACCATGTGGTAGTACCAGCTATATTTAGTCATGTGTCAACACTAGGTCAGTTCCCAATGCAGTAGTTATGAAGCAGCATGCTGTGTAAAGAGTGGTAGAAATCTGATACTCTGGGGACACTCTTTATGGCTGTTTGTGTTAACAAAGAACTTGCTCCATCTATTACCATCTTTGCTCCCTACAACTTCTATACAACTACTGAGATAGTCAGAAACATGACATGAGCAAATAGTGTTTTAAATATATTTTCGGAAAGGTTTCCCAAAACCCCATTGCAGAGATTAAATAACGTACCAGCAACTTATACTAGTAGTTATTCAAACTAACAGGTGCATTTTACTTTAAACAGGTAGCCTTTGACATGCAGACAGAGGCAGAGGACCAGAATAGATACCTGGATGGGATGGTAAGTGAGCCATTTGATGACTTAATTATATCTTAATTATATTTTATATTTTTGTGTATACGTGTAGCTAATATGCACTCACTCAAATCCTGAAATATAACACCAGGTTTCACCTCTTGTCATATATAAAGAACATACTTGTAGGTCACCGTTTTCTATGATGATTTAATGCATTTTTGAAAATGTTACTTCTTTCTCAAAGTAAATCCTGAGTAAATAAAAAGAAAAAAAAACACTCAAGTTTACATCCTACATTATCTTTCACTTCAGGGCAGTGATTTTGAGAGCTCCCAAGGACTTTTATCTGGCAGCATGAACAGGATAAACCACATGATAGGTGCCAACAAATCAAACAGAAAAATTATGTGCTACATTGTACTGTTTTTGGTGATCATATTCTTTGTGGTTTACTTCCTGGTCACTCGTTCATCTGGCTCCTGACAACCAATACCCAGCCAGGGGTCCAATTCTACTACACCCCAAGTTTGATAAGGAACTTAGGAATTGCATGGTCCATATCACTTTCCTGCCACAGGTGGTGGTTCTTTTGGTTTAGAATGCAGAGATCTTTCCCTTCACATATTTGGCATTCCAAACCTGCTTTGTTACACTGACCAGACGGTGGGAATCTGTATTGTGTTTTTATTAATACTGTGCTAGTCAATGGATGGATGGATTTTGTGGCCCTCCCCATGTGCCATACATGTGTTAAACCAAAATATGAATTACAGGGTATTTGTACCCAAGGCGTAGTTTTAGCTCTATGTCAGACTGTTTTATGTATATTTGTAAATAACTGTGTAAATGATATTTGGAAAAAAAAACTGACATGTGGCAGTTGAATAAAATATTTTTGAAATATTGATTTAATTTCCATCAGTTGTAAGGTCTGGAACCAAAATGTTTTTTAAAACAATATTTTTATAGAGTTAAATATTGGCATTGAATAAAATGTAGTGTCCTTCCGCTCCCAAAACATAATAGGTTAAGTGATAAAGCTTTGTTAAATTAGCTAACAATATCTTTATCAATTAAAAGGTGTACATATTATGTTACAAATTGATAAGTGATCTGTTTTATTATAAAGACTCATTGATTGTTTATGCACAAAATTCTGGCATTCTAGAAGTGATTTTGAAAAGATTATACGTAATCCTACAAAAAGATATCCCAATATTTAAGATACAAAATGAAACATCCTTGCATTGATTCAGTTATATTCCTATTCTTCTTACATTTCTTAATAGAAAGATGTATTTAATTTCTGAATGCTTTGACATATACCTAAGATTTTTGGACCAGAGCTTGTTTAGTCAAAGGAATTTACAAGTACAACTAAGATGAAAGCAAAAAAAGAAAAGAATTTGCATTACAAGATTCCCTTAGTTACATTTGAAATTGTAAAGAACATGTTGACCAAAGTACTTAACTTCTGTAACTAGTTTAGTTTCTGTGTTAACCTGGTAAAACTGGTTACATTTGCTTATGGTCTTAAGTTTTATCACTAAGCAAAATAAAAGAGAACAATTTTTAAAAAGTTAATCAGACGTGTGTTCAAACTCGATAGGATGTATTTTTCAAAAGGTATTGTACATGGCATAGTAGTCCTCAGTTTGTTGGGGTACGTCCTTCCTACATGTGAGTTTCTGAAGCACTTCAATTAGTAATACCTGTGGATATACAGTAAGTGCGGTAAGTAAACCGTACCCTGCATCATAGCATCACTTAGGTACTTGAAGTGTGAGCTGCATGGTCCATTAACATGGTTCCTTTTATCTTGGGGGCCCTCGAGTAATCTGCGCAAGCTTTTAAATGAACACGTAGTTTTACTGAAGATTGGCATCACTACTTCCATGCTGAATTTGCGAGGTGGAGAAGGGGGGGGGGCAAGTCGTGGCATTTTCTTTAGAACATCCTCTGTGTGAGCGTTCAGCAAGTAGCTCTGAGCCTGCCATAATTTGCCATTACTCATAAGTGTCAGGCCTTGGAAGCAGTGGATATATAGTTAAAGGTCAAGTTTGATAGCTATCTGTGTACCCAACTTTCCAGACATATAGGTAAACTTGCCAAAATGGGCAGAAAGTCAATAGATAGTATCACCGGTGAGACATGGCACTGAATACTGAAGTCGAACCTACGATGACATCTGGATATGCCTTTTGACGTCACTGGTATGTCATTAATAAACTGTGACGTTTTGCTTTATTCTAGTGAGGTGGTCAGAGTCGACTGAAGGACTCGATAGTGATGCTTTCTAATTGGGAAACTCTTGTGCGGAAATTAGCCCCTGGTGAGATTTATGTGAACCGACCACTCCACCAAAGGTTATTTGGATTTAACTATATAAAAACACCTGTGCCTGATGAACAGGTTAACCTTTAGAGCTCATTAGGTTCTTTGGGATTACTCTCAATTTTGTGCTTAACACCTACCAACGCGAATTGATGTTTTAATGCACTATAGAATATTTTGATTGGAATGCATATCATTTAAATATCAAAACGCGGTGAAAATGTGTTCATGAATATCAATGAAGTTCATTCCATTTTTGTCAGCACATTGCTTTATCGATATATATATATATTGATATAAATCTGGATTATGATCAATTCATATATATTAAGAAACAAGTTAAATGTTGTGAGCAGTAAATGACCCAAAAAAGTATTCTACGTAATAAATAACCCTGTGCAATGATATTCTCCTAGAATTACTCTAAAAACTGCCTGAATGAAACATTAACCCAGTTTCTGACATTTGGAAGCAGTAGAAATATTCCCGCCATGTGCAAAATAACGTGCAGTTTTCCAGAGAACACAGATACATCAGAGCTTCACAATTTGACACATTGTGGCAGAGAACAGAGTTCACAGTAATCATAAAGTTTGTGAAGAAACGGTGCAAGGCCCAACTGAGGTGTTTTTAATCAATATGCCATCACACCGGAAAGTTGGTCAGTGCACAAATTGCTCAATGAAAAAAAAAAAAAAAGATTAGTTGGTGTCGACGATAAACACTTACTTTGGTGAAATATAAAAAAACTATACTTGGGGTCCAATAAGAACATTTATTTCCAATTAACTTTGATTAAGGATATTACAAAAATGGACGATGGAATATTTATTTCTCAGTGCTGGCTCGAAGAGATGAAAGAATATAATATTAATCCATCACGTTCCTTTAAAAACAAGTAAAACATCAAAGTTGTTATTCCGCATCTTTTAAAAAAAGTGCGAATGTAAGTAGGAGGCCATGAGATCAGACTTTCACTCACTACCCTTTACGACAATACAATCATCATAGGCCAAAAGTCCAATGATCTGGTCACCGTTTTCTCCGCCCAAGTGGAGTCCGATGTTTCCCACGCCTTTCAATGGATCGTTCTTTCCTGACGCCCCTAGTAGCCATACATTTTTGGAGTCCCCTTCCATGTCCGCAACTCCGTATTGCCATTTGCCATTTCCAAGATCTTTGCGGCCCATTATATGGAATTTTTGCCAACCTGGAAATCAAGCGCAGATATAACATTGGCGCCAAGGGATGAAAGGAAGCGAGGTGGGAATTTACTGCTTCTGACTCAGGTAGCAAAGTCAGTGGTCAATACATGAACGTAAAGCAGTATTTTTTCGACGGGAAACACTACGCAGTTTCTACGAGAGATCACTGCCGGTGCTTGCAAATGAGTGTTCTAACTTAGGTTGAAATTAGATTATCAAGTGAGAAATAATTTGAAATCGTATTTGTTCGAAGTGTAACTGAAATACTGTTTTGCAAACAGGGAGTTTTTTCTTTCTTTTTTTTTCTACAAGCGGAGTTAATCTTTTCAGTGCAGTTTCATAGGTCCAATATAACATTGAAAACTTAATTGGAAATAATAACTTCGTCCCAAACGTGAAATAAATACAAAAGTTTGTTCGCTTACCATTATCATTGTTATAATCATTACATGATTATCAAAAAAGAAAAAGATTCATTGCCATTAAAGTTCATTGCGGGACGAGATCATATAATATTATGTCTTACCAGACGGATGGTCCGTGCTGTGGATTTCAGGCCTGTTCTCCCATACTGAATCGTCGAAATGAAACATCAAATCCATGACACCGGCTTAGTTAGACAACTTCGCAGAAACCTGCAAGTAAAAATGCAGTGAAAACAACAAGCAAATCGCGATTTGACTCTTATTCGATTAACATCTGTTTGCGGAAGGAATTTTGACATCAATTCAAGAAGAAAACGTTGCCCTCTCACACGGATAAACATTGATAACGACTTTTACCGAACGTTAAAATGAGACTTTTTATGCGTTATTGTTGATTATAAAAAATAGAACAAAAAATCACGGCGAAAGTAATAACTTACTTTTCTGAAACCTGCACTTCACAAGATTCACAACGAAATCTTTAACGTTATTCCACCGTTTTCCAGGTAAGTTTCTGTGAGGAGGCGTTGCCTGCAAATGCCGAATCCACGAGGTAGCTGCTCAGTGTGTGACCGGGGTCGGCACTACCTTAAAATGTTCATCTTTATGTACTTGCTCAATGCGGCATGATTCTTTACTGGAGCCGTTGTTAAAATACAGGTCGAACGAGGAAACGGGCTTGTTATCGAGAAACTCATGCCAAAGCAAATATTTTTGGATTAGTTTTGAAGGCGTTGGCAGGGAAATCACGTTTTAGAATTTATTCAAATGCTCCAGCCGTGAATCGTCAACAAACAGGTAGTAAAGAAAAATTAAAAAGTGGTCAGAATCACCCATTTAATACAAGAGCGTTTACAAAAACGATTTGTCCATTTTTTGATGAAAGAGTTGAAAATGTGGAAAATTTTGAGCGAAGATAATTTCAAAACCCGCAGAACTACAACAACACGGCTGGTCTTTAAAACCCGAAGTGCCCCACCTGGGGAAATATGATGAATAAACCAAGGGAGCGCAGGCAGTCGAAATCAACAAAACCATCAGTTGAAAAGGTTCAGGTACTTGAGAATATTTAGAAACAGAAATTATGAAC
Source organism: Lingula anatina (assembly GCF_001039355.2). The sequence continues at coordinate 387,201 of NW_019775443.1, forward strand.
TTACCGGTAGTCCTTGCATTCATGACATATGAATTATCTTTGCATGGTAGATGAAAAAAGAATAATAAAAAAGATACATAGACAAAAATGTTAGGTCTTGTTAGATTGTTTCAATGTACTTTATTGCAATTTAATATGTCACTTTGTATTCAGTCTTTCGAGAAGATATTGAATACTAAAACTGTAATAGCTGCGTGCTGGCTTTGTTTACTATTGGCTAGAAACCTCCAAGTAAATAAAAACAGCAAACATATCTATTAGTGTGAACATTAACCATAAACTTCTGAGAGATACGAAAAGAGATTTTATGTGCAACTGGTGGTGTAGGTACAAGTAAAATGCCAAGTGCCTGGTAGCTCACCCATATCGACTCCACTACAATATTGTTTTTCACGTTTTCGAGAAGTCACCCACATGCCAATATACATATTCTTCAAGGGCATACAAGGACGACCGATGTTCTAGGCAGTTCTGCGAGTTTTTTTTCATAACTGAAAATATGATGAATTTAAACCAATGTGTACTGGTCATGACAGAGTGTCCATGTTTAAAAGTACAAACCATATCACTATTCCCAGAGATTTGTTGTATCTTGCTGCTTTATTTAAGTAAATGTTTGCTGGTCTGGGTGGAGTGCTGAACATATCTAAAACACAGATCCATCCCGTTCGTGCCGTGTTTTATGAGTTATCAGTTCAGGCACTTGCTGCCTTTTTTTCGGTGNCATGAAAAGTTTTGTTGGATATTGCTACTTTATTTAAACCAATGTGTACTGGTCAGGACAGAGTGTCCATGTTTAAAAGTACAAACCATATCACTATTCCCAGAGATTTGTTGTATCTTGCTGCTTTATTTAAGTAAATGTTTGCTGGTCTGGGTGGAGTGCTGAACATATCTAAAACACAGATCCATCCCGTTCGTGCCGTGTTTTATGAGTTATCAGTTCAGGCACTTGCTGCCTTTTTTTCGGTGTATTTCCCGGGTTAGCAGACAGAGTGTTTAGTGTGGCAATAAAACTTAGATCTTCCTTCAACGTGATCTGGATGGAACTAACAGCTTTCTTCTTAAGGCAACACTGAATCCTGTGCAAGGAACTCCTAGTATATCATATAGGTCGAGTAGATTCTTGATGATTTTACAGGTCGTACTTCGGTACGTTTTGCAGGGTGAACATGTACATGTATACAGACAAACACATACGGTCTGATATTTTAAAATAATTACTTTATTAGATTCTAAGACAAATGTACCCGATTCATTGTAATAACCGTTAGTTTTTTAAAGCAAACTATATAACCAGCACGATCTATATTGACAAACAAATTTTTCTTAGATCTGAACTTGAAAACCTGCCTTGGAGATTGAGATTTCCTCTTCAAAATAAATTCTTGTGACCTACAAGTAATTTCAGGCAGTCATTTAAACATTTTGCAATTAATAAAAAAGTCATTTTTATCATCAAAAACGTTTATTTTATATTTAACTAAAGCTAATTCTCCATCTAAAATATATTTTCATCAAACGTTTGAGAGAGAAGAGTTGTCTATAACACTAACACACTCTGGACAGTTTATGGCTTGAAAGCAACAGGTCAAACAACAAGGCACCATCTCCCCACAGCATGCTGTGTAATTAAACCACTCAAAGCGGACTGGAAAATAATTCTACCACCATGGTGCCACTTAGGTGCCAGTGGGAAGGATATAAATTCGCCAAACTTTCCTTACCAACAAGTCAAAGTCGACAACAGATCACATTCTTACAAGTAAGGATGGGCAAATGAGTGAAATTCTATTGGATTATTTTGGGGGATAGCAATTTGCTCCATTCAATAAAGGCATAAAACATTTTAAGTAATCCCAATTCCTGGAACCTATGTTGATAGTTATTTAAAACATACAGACTGCAAAACTATCTTATGTGAATACTTCCAAATCGGTTGTTTCTCTTAGAATGGGATATATATGTTCTGTTTCTAATATATGAAGCTGAGGGCATAATTAAAAAGAAGTACCTCCTGTTAGACCAAGTAACACTTTGTGCACAATCAGCTCAATATCTGTACATCTGCTGTACTCTGCACCTGAACAAAATTACAGGTATAGTGTTCTCTTGCTGACCTAGTTAACCCTCCTCTGTCATTATGGCACCACACAAAACTAGTGATGAAAGTTTTGTTTATTCTATTTATCTGTTACTGTGTTACTGTACACTGGTCTCTTTTCACCTTCATACATAACTATAATGTTTTGGTCTTGTTTGTGATGCACTTCCAGAATGACATGGTGCCAAAAATATGAACTTCACGTCACTTCATTTCAAACAAGAAGAATGTACGGCAAAGGGCAGCCTTTATGACATCTCATGAGTGTTATGCACAGTAAGTGTCAATAAGCTGAAAATCCAGCAAAAGCTGCATTCAGTTGTAGGCTAATCTGAAGTTTCTTTCTTGTTCCCTTCTTCTTTGTTCTGCCAATTTGGAGATCTCATCCACCCTTCTCTGAAGCAATGCTGAAATGATTAAAAATAAAATGACTGGTTATGACACATTCATAACCCTCCTACATGATTTTAAAAGGAGTAAACAGATGTTGCAAACAATGGCATTCTAATATGGCTGATATTATAACTTAACCAAAAAGCATCTTCCTAAATTTATGTGAGTAACTGACAACATTTAGTTGAGGTAGAACTGAGCTTTACTTCAGTTTTATCACTAGTTTAGATATATTACTCTATACAATATCTACATCGTACCTGTATTCTGATCCACCCACTGTAGTGAATCCATGTGTGCATTCAAAATCTTTGAAACTTGCTGGATCTGAAAAGAAATCACGTGAATTGAAAAAAAATCTTTTAGACCATACAACTTTTTCTGTCTTTTAAATGAAGTCATGATTTTTTGCAGAAACGTCGTGGTATTTGAGACAATATGCTGTAACCACTGTATTATATGATTGTGCTGTTTGCTCATCCACTTACTGGATCATTGGAATCCTGGCTTGTATTTGTAGCATTCAAATGTTCAATTATCTCCTTTAAATCCTGAGCCATTCTCTTCAGTTGTCCATCGATATTTTCGGCTAACTGGTACCTAAATGCATTCAAGAAAAGTGTTGACTTATTTTATACGTAATATGAATTAACCAGCTACTAAAACCAATGGTTACCAAAACAGTAATACAAGCACATCAAAACTAATTACATTTCACTCTGCAATATTTATAAAATATAAGTTTTTTATGAGAAGCAAGATTAAACTGCTGTTTAAATGGACTTATGCACAGTAAAAAAAAACTATAATAGTTTTATCCATATTAATTTAATACAATACACTTGAAATTCTTGAACTACCACTTACGTGTGTTCTCTTTCCAGGTCTGCATGTTGCTGGTAGCTGATAGGTGGCAGTTGCTCTATGGTCTTTTCAAGAGGGACCAGCATCTCTTCCAATTCTTTCTGCTGAGCTAAGATAAAGTCAAGCTCGTGGTCCAATCTCTGCTGATCTATCTTCACCTTTTCTACATCCGAGTTCAACTGGGTAATCTGAAAATAACACACTGGTCTGTACTAAAACTGCCTTTGTTCTGAGTTAACTGCTTCTCAACTACCTTTATCAATATAATTATATCGATAAATATGTGTCAGACTCAGTTGAATATTGCTTAAACCAATACACACTCACCTTTTCTCCGTTTTCTATTAACAGCCTGTCCCAGGCATTAACTTGTGTTGCCTGCTGTATAAATATTTTCTCCTGCTCTTCAAGTTCATGGGTCCACTTGTTGATTGCCTTTTCCAGCTGGCTGTAGTTCATAGCAGGCAAAGTTGTGGTGGTTGATGTGACAGAAGTGGAGGCTGTGCCAGTCCTAAGATAAATGTAGAAATGAATGATACTGATGTTGAAACAAAAACAGGATACAACTGAAATCAAAATATGTAAATGGGACACAGATTGCTCAAAGCAGAAAATGCATCTTTTGAAAGATACCATATGTCAAATATTACAGTTCCAAGTGTATACATATGACTAAATATCACAATTAAAACCTGTAATGATGCATGATTTTACGGGGGGGATTATACATACAGTGGGTTTGCCACTGAATTCTTGAATGCTCTTTTTTCTTCCGTAAAAAAACAGAAATTTGGGTTGTTTTACAAAATAATGTATTTTTATTAATTAAATGGGATAGTAACAATTTTAAATTTCCCTTAAACTTCATTGAAACGAAATATATGAAAAACGGGTATACTTGGTTTAGATTTGCTGAATGGTTTTGTGATTGCTTGCTAAGGTATAACATCCCATTAGATAGTCTTTAAAGGGAAACTTCAAACCTACCCCAGAGCTGTTGTGGTAGTTGCTGTGGACAGGACAGGTAATGAGAACCCTCCTGTGGATGATGCTGGCGTGCATGTTGTGGCTGTGACACCAAATTTAAGTCCTCCTCCTGTTGAATATCAAAACAAGTTGACTTATATGATGTGAATTCTTTTGTCATAAAGTGACCAAGTTTTAATGAAAATAAATTGAAATATTATTTGATGATTTAAAAAAAAATTCCATGGTATAAGATTTCAGGCAGTAAATTTGCATTACTGGGTACTTTTTCAAAAACCTACCTAATGAAAGACCCGAAGATGATGTAACTGCTAAATTAAAACCAGTCCCAGCTTGAGTGGTAGTAGTTGCACTGCTTGTTGTTGCAGTGGTTCCACCTAGACTTGGGGTTGTGGTAGTGGCTCCACCAACACCTAAGGACGTAGACTGTGTCCCGCCAAGACCCACGGTTGCAACAGGAGTTCCACCCAATCCAAGGGAAGCTGTGGTTGTTCCTGCTCCTCCAAGACCAAAAGATGTAGTAGCTGTCCCACCCAGACCAGCTGTTGCAGCAGTTGTCACTGCCTTGAGGCCTCCAAAAGATACATTACCAGGAGTGATACTGGCTGTGGTAGTTGTTCCAACTACACGCCCTGCAAATGTTGCAAGGCAATTTATAAACAATTAGAAATGAACTCGGAGAACACAGACCTCCAACAAGGCAGCTTAATTTTCATAGTCAATTCATTTATTAAGGGATAACCATCAAAATCTAATAGAAATCTTAGAAATCTAAGTTATCCCATTTTAATCTATCCTGAAAATTTTATCAAAAACCATCCGCAACATTCAATTTACAAACCCACGAAGCATAAACAAAAACTTTGGAGTGGAGGTAAAAAGGCCATAAACCTGCAACTAAAAATCAGGAGATAAGAAATATCTATTTTATATTATCAAAACAGATGTCATCAGCTTACCAAAATATCACACAAACTGAGTTTAATTTTATTAAAAAAAGATGTATTGTAAACACATACTTCTTATTACAGATTCATCCAGGGGTCAAAACAGAATTTGGGCAGGACTGGCCAATACGGACCAGTGGATCTTAGAGGTACTGGTCCGTACCAAGAAGTACTGGTCCGTAAAATTTTACGTTAAAAATTAGTAGTTTCAAGCTACTAGATATAACGTAAATGCATACATGTTTAACATCCATTTTTATTTCTATATGATTATCTAAACACATTCATATTCTAGTCAGTTCCTTTAACTGTTTGTACACATCCTCCTCTGCTAGCTCATCATTATCATAATATATAAAAAATAAAATGGATATATAAAAAATTATTATGAAATAAATATAACTTCTACATATATCCATATTTAATCTTAAAAATTTAATTTAATTTTAATTGCTGGGGTTGAACGCGAGACGAAAAAACTTCTCTCAAACTTTTCTAGCCCGAAAAAACACTAGCCCAATTTAAATAATTCATTTAAAAAGTTTAAGCAGATGCTGTAAAGAGTTGTGGTACCATACTGTACTTTCTTATAAACCTTATTATAGAAGTAGAGCAAGTGAATAACAAAGTCAATCAGGTTAATTTCCAGTTGATGGGGTGGTAAAATTAATTAAAAACATATTTAATTCTTTTAATATTGAAAAAATTATTTTTTAANTTTAAACCAATGTGTACTGGTCATGACAGAGTGTCCATGTTTAAAAGTACAAACCATATCACTATTCCCAGAGATTTGTTGTATCTTGCTGCTTTATTTAAGTAAATGTTTGCTGGTCTGGGTGGAGTGCTGAACATATCTAAAACACAGATCCATCCCGTTCGTGCCGTGTTTTATGAGTTATCAGTTCAGGCACTTGCTGCCTTTTTTTCGGTGTATTTCCCGGGTTAGCAGACAGAGTGTTTAGTGTGGCAATAAAACTTAGATCTTCCTTCAACGTGATCTGGATGGAACTAACAGCTTTCTTCTTAAGGCAACACTGAATCCTGTGCAAGGAACTCCTAGTATATCATATAGGTCGAGTAGATTCTTGATGATTTTACAGGTCGTACTTCGGTACGTTTTGCAGGGTGAACATGTACATGTATACAGACAAACACATACGGTCTGATATTTTAAAATAATTACTTTATTAGATTCTAAGACAAATGTACCCGATTCATTGTAATAACCGTTAGTTTTTTAAAGCAAACTATATAACCAGCACAATCTCTATTGACAAACAAATTTTTCTTAGATCTGAACTTGAAAGCCTGCCTTGGAGATTGAGATTTCCTCTTCAAAATAAATTCTTGTGACCTACAAGTAATTTCAGGCAGTCATTTAAACATTTTGCAATTAATAAAAAAGTCATTTTTATCATCAAAAACGTTTATTTTATATTTAACTAAAGCTAATTCTCCATCTAAAATATATTTTCATCAAACGTTTGAGAGAGAAGAGTTGTCTATAACACTAACACACTCTGGACAGTTTATGGCTTGAAAGCAACAGGTCAAACAACAAGGCACCATCTCCCCACAGCATGCTGTGTAATTAAACCACTCAAAGCGGACTGGAAAATAATTCTACCACCATGGTGCCACTTAGGTGCCAGTGGGAAGGATATAAATTCGCCAAACTTTCCTTACCGACAAGTCAAAGTCGACAACAGATCACATTCTTACAAGTAAGGATGGGCAAATGAGTGAAATTCTATTGGATTATAATGGATTATTTTGGGGGATAGCAATTTGCTCCATTCAATAAAACATTTTAAGTAATCCCAATTCCTGGAACCTATGTTGATAGTTATTTAAAACATACAGACTGCAAAACTATCTTATATGAATACTTCCAAATAGGTTGTTTCTCTTAGAATAGGATATATATGTTCTGTTTGGAATATATGAAGCTGAGGGCATAATTAAAAAGAAGTACCTCCTGTTAGACCAGGTAACACTTTGTGCACAATCAGCTCAATATCTGTACATCTGCTGTACTCTGCACCTGAACAAAATTACAGGTATAGTGTTCTCTTGCTGACCTAGTTAACCCTCTTCTGTCATTATGGCACCACACAAAACTAGTGATGAAAGTTTTATTCTATTTATCTGTTACTGTGTTACTGGACACTGGTCACTTTTCACCTTCATACAGAACTACAATGTTTTGGTCTTGTTTGTGATGCACTTCCAGAATGACATGGTGCCAAAAATATGAACTTCACGTCACTTCATTTCAAACAAGAAGAATGTACGGCAAAGGGCAGCCTTTATGACATCTCATGAGTGTTATGTACAGTGAGTGTCAATAAGCTGAAAATCCAGCAAAAGCTGCATTCAGTTGTAGGCTAATCTGAAGTTTCTTTCTTGTTCCCTTCTTCTTTGTTCTGCCAATTTGGAGATCTCATCCACCCTTCTCTGAAGCAATGCTGAAATGATTAAAAATAAAATGACTGGTTATGACACATTCATAACCCTCCTACATGATTTAAAAGGAGTGAACAGATGTTGCAAACAATGGCATTCTAATATGGCTGATATTATAACTTAACCATTAAGCATCTTCTTAAATTTTTGTGAGTAACTGACAACATTTAGTTGAGGTAGAACTGAGCTTTACTTCAGTTTTATTACTAGTTTAGATATATTACTCTATACAATATCTACATCGTACCTGTATTCTGATCCACCCACTGAAGTGAATCCATGTGTGCATTCAAAATCTTTGAAACTTGCTGGATCTGAAAAGAAATCACGTGAATTTTAAAAAAATCTTTTAGACCATACAACTTTTTCTGTCTTTTAAATGAAGTCATGATTTTTTGCAGAAACGTTGTAGTAGTTGAGACAATATGCTGTAACCACTGTATTATATGATTGTGCTGTTTGCTCATCCACTTACTGGATCATTGGAATCCTGGCTTGTATTTGTAGCATTCAAATGTTCAATTATCTCCTTTAAATCCTGAGCCATTCTCTTCAGTTGTCCATCGATATTTTCGGCTAACTGGTACCTAAATGCATTCAAGAAAAGTGTTGACTTATTTTATACGTAATATGAATAAACCAGCTACTAAAACCAATGGTTACCAAAACAGTAATACAAGCACATCAAAACTAATTACATTTCACTCTGCAATATTTATAAAATATAAGTTTCCATGAGAAGCAAGATTAAACTGCTGTTTAAATGGACTTATGCACAGTAAAAAAAAAAAAAAAAAAAAACAAAAAAAAAAAAAACTATAATAGTTTTATCCATATTAATTTAATACAATACACTCTTTTCTTGAACTACCACTTACGTGTGTTCTCTTTCCAGGTCTGCATGTTGCTGGTAACTTATAGGTGGCAGTTGCTCTATGGTCTTTTCAAGAGGGACCAGCATCTCTTCCAATTCTTTCTGCTGAGCTAAGATAAAGTCAAGTTCGTGGTCCAATCTCTGCTGATCTATCTTCACCTTTTCTACATCCGAGTTCAACTGGGTAATCTGAAAATAACACACTGGTCTGTACTAAAACTGCCTTTGTTCTGAGTTAACTGCTTCTCAACTACCTTAATCAATATAATTATATCGATAAATATGTGTCAGACTCAGTTGAATATTGCTTAAAACAATACACACTCACCTTTTCTCCGTTTTCTATTAACAGCCTGTCCCAGGCATTAACTTGTGTTGCCTGCTGTATAAATATTTTCTCCTGCTCTTCAAGTTCATGGGTCCACTTGTTGATTGCCTTTTCCAGCTGGCTGTAGTTCATAGCAGGCAAAGTTGTGGTGGTTGATGTGACAGAAGTGGAGGCTGTGCCAGTCCTAAGATAAATGTAGAAATGAATGATACTGATGTTGAAACAAAAACAGGATACAACTGAAATCAAAATATGTAAATGGGACACAGATTGCTCAAAGCAGAAAATGCATCTTTTGAAAGATACCATATGTCAAATATTACAGTTCCAAGTGTATACATATGACTAAATATCACAATTAAAACAGCTATTAGATAGTCTTTAAAGGGAAACTTCAAACCTACCCCAGAGCTGTTGTGGTAGTTGCTGTGGACAGGACAGGTAATGAGAACCCTCCTGTGGATGATGCTGGCGTGGATGTTGTGGCTGTGACACCAAATTTAAGTCCTCCTCCTGTTGAATATCAAAACAAGTTGACTTATATGATGTGAATTCTTTTGTCATAAAGTGACCAAGTTTTAATGAAAATAAATTGAAATATTATTTGATGATTTAAAAAAAAAAATTCAATGGTATAAGATTTCAGGCAGTAAATTTGCATTACTGGGTACTTTTTCAAAAACCTACCTAATGAAAGACCCGAAGATGATGTAACTGCTAAATTAAAACCAGTCCCAGCTTGAGTGGTAGTAGTTGCACTGCTTGTTGTTGCAGTGGTTCCACCTAGACTTGGGGTTGTGGTAGTGGCTCCACCAACACCTAAGGACGTAGACTGTGTCCCGCCAAGACCCACGGTTGCAACAGGAGTTCCACCCAATCCAAGGGAAGCTGTGGTTGTTCCTGCTCCTCCAAGACCAAAAGATGTGGTAGCTGTCCCACCCAGACCAGCTGTTGCAGCAGTTGTCACTGCCTTGAGGCCTCCAAAAGATACATTACCAGGAGTGATACTGGCTGTGGTAGTTGTTCCAACTACACGCCCTGCAAATGTTGCAAGGCAATTTATAAACAACTAGAAATGAACTCGGGGAACACAGACCTCCAACAAGGCAGTTTAATTTTCATAATCAATTCATTTATTAAGGGATAACCGTCAAAATCTAATAGAAATCTTAGAAATCTAAGTTATCCCATTTTTAATCTATCCTGAAAATTTTATCAAAAACCATCCGCAACATTCAATTTACAAACCCACAAAGCATAAACAAAAACTTTGGAGTGGAGGTAAAAAGGCCATAAACCTCCAACTAAAAATCAGGAGATAAGAAATATCTATTTTACATTATCAAAACAGATGTCATCAGCTTACCAAAATATCACACAAACTGAGTTTAATTTTATTAAAAAAAGATGTAAACACATACTTCTTATTACAGATTCATCCAAAATTAATTTGAATCATGCATCTAATAAGAAAATGTAACTGCTGGTTGCTTAAATACACTCACCAAATTTCAGTCCACCTGCAGGGGTGCTCGTCAAAGTACTTGCCAGTGAGGCTGTAGGTTTGGCAGCTATGAAAATAAAATATTTTAATAATTATTAATATTTTATTTTAAAATGTGGAATCAACTTTAAGACAAATAATGGAATATAAAATCAAATTAAGATACGAACATTATAGTTATGAAGTTGAATAGATAAAGTCTCCATAAACATAAATCACTATGTGTATGTCCAAAGAGCAAACATATTATACCTGTCTGTGCAGCAGACTGACCAAATGAGAAGCCTGACGACTGTGGAACTGCTGCAGTTGTAGTCACACTTTGCCCCAAACCACCTAACCCAGTTGCCTGAGCTGTGGCACTGCCTAATGTAGCACCAGGCTGTCCAAATGTGAACCCGCCACCTCCAGCGCCAGCAGGAGCTGTGGACTGTTGTGTTGTCCCAAATGAAAAGCCACCTGATGTTGGTTGTTGGCCACTTGTTGCAGTGGTAGACCCTGAAAAATTGGTTTCCTTTGGTTTGATTTAAGCCTGCCTCCCTTCAAATTACAATTGCATACCACTAGTATTACTAGATATGAAGTCCCACATGAGAATGACAAGTTTACAGCTGATAAAAATGAATATGTTAAAACTGGCAATATTTACTCAATTTTATTTATACAATTGAATTTTTTGACATATGATCTTAAGGGGCCCGCACACGGTGAGCATTTGGCGCGTGCCACTTGCGCTGCGCCATTTTCTCATCGTGTGCGGGGGTATTTTGGTGAGATTTTTGCCTCTCGCGCGGCTGAGCAAAATTTCTCACGTGTTTGATTTTTTTGGTCTCTTGAGGCAAATGTCTCAGCGTGTGCGGGGTGCAAGCGCCGATTGCTCATGCCATGCCAACAATGCGCATGTGCCGGTAGCCGGAAACAAAGAAAAATGGCAGCCCCCAGTGAAGTAAACAAAAATGTACACAGTTATAGTTAGTCTGATTGATTAACGTGGTCACCATTGTCCATTACTATCAGAAAAAACAACAATATGTAATGTTTCCTTAAACACATGATCCAACAGTTCACAGTGCGTCCGCTAGGGGCAGGCCGGGAGGCACCTCTGCTGAGCAAAGAGCACAGCGTTTGCGGGGAGCTGAGGAGCGCGAGCGTCTGGCTCAGCAAAGAGCTCACCGTGTGCGGGCCCCTTTAGGTCATTCAATGTTAAAACATTTAGATAAAATGATAAATTTTATCATTTTTTCAGAAAATGTGAAATATTGTATCAACAGTTATTTAAAATTCATGCTTAATCAAAGGAGTATTTTGACAGACTTCTCTCCATTTTCAAAACTACTAAACTGTTGAAAGAACCATTTTATTATGAAAATTGAGTGGTTTACAAATATCATTTGAAGTTAGAGAGCTGTATGCCTAGGTTTGCCTCTATTTTAATACAAATGGCATGAGTTTATGTTATGAGCATAAAATACATAAAATCATCTCTGGTATTTCCAAATAATTACCAAATCCAAACCCTGTACTAGTGCTTTGGGTAGTTGCATTCAGATTAAATGACACTCCAGTTGTGGCAGTTGTCTTAGGAGTGCCGAAACTGAAACCACCAGTGCCTGATGCTCCGCCACCACCACCTAATGAAAATCCTGACATGTCTCAAAGCATCTGAAAGGGTAAAACCAAATGTTGAAATCAGTAAGAATATTTACTTCATACTTGATAGGGACTGAAAGAGATAGTGTTTGTGTGATATAGAACATTAATATGATACAAAATTCGAACATAAACCGTGTACGCAATGTTGTATTAAGGCAAATATACCGCCTTAGACTAGTCACTTTAATTTTATTCAAAAAACGAAAGCAAGGCTTTGCCTTTGTTGCTCTATCATTGCCGCTTATTTTTTCAAATGTGGTGAGTTTATTTTGAAAATTGATAAATCAACATAAACTTTCCTTACCTGCATATAAAATGTTATACTTGATAACCAAGGGGGATACTTGTAACAGCGGCTGTGCTTTTATTGTAACCAACTTGTGAAAAGACCCAAAGCACGGCGCAAAATCCCCTATAGTACCTACACACGTTAAAAGTTTAATCAACATAATAAAAATGAATGATTTCTTATTTTTCTGAAAAAAAAAGTACTGTTAATGTTTCCTGATTGGGATTTAAACTAATCAACAAACATAATATCATAAATACAAATGGGAAATACCGTGAAAATTAGTAAATACTCTATTACGACGTACTGTTTTCCGGTAGATTTGAGAACCGAGCAGGGAAAGAAAGGCAGGTAGATATGAGTCGGCACGCTAAGTTTATAGCAAGAACGGTTTTATGTGAACCTGGGAAAGTAGAGCAAGGGTTTATGAAGTTAAGGAAGTAAGTCAACAGCTTTGCTTTCAACTGATCTAAATATCATCAAGTTTTGAAAGTTGTATTATCAAGTGAGCGTGCTTTATTGTCGCCTTACAGTAATTTTAACTTTTGCATTCTTAGTTCATATATTTTAGGTAACATTTAATCTCCATCTTCAACCAATACCTGTTGTAAACAGGTTTAACACTTTGTTCAACAGCATATAATCCAGAAAGGGGAAAGACTGAATCGTTTAAAATTAAGAAAAGATGGAATTTGGGCATACATTTTATGGTGCATTGTTAACAACCACGATGGTAGATGAAAGATGAAAAAATTGGTCATGTTTGGTATTCATTACACTTCTAGATGCTGTCTGATAGTTTGAATCTGTTGTACCATTTGTCTCAATATTAAGACTGCGCAATATCAACCCTTTTGTTGGATGTTAATGGGTTAATTATATGCTAGCCAAACCTGTGATTATTACTATTTTCTCAATCTTTCTCCTAGAATACTTGTAGTAGATGGAATAGAAAGGGACCTCCAGAAGCAAAAGCACAGCATGAAGCCATATATTGCCAAGGCAAAAAAAGTACAAGCAGTAAAATCAAGAATAATAAGGAAAGAAATGAAAATAAAAACAGATTTTCTTACATCTTTGAAAAATAGGAGGAATCCATTTCCAAGATAGCACAGAAGAGGATATGAAGGAAATAAGGACACATTTTCAATGATTGAAACTGTGAACTTCAAATATGCAGACTGTCAGTTTGAATTATTTGATCGAACTTCAAAACTGCAAAGAAAAGCAGTATTGACCCCTGAACTGAAAGTACGTTCAGTTTGTATACCTCTACCAAAAAAGACGGTTTCTTTGCACTTTGACCTAGGTGTGTAACTCAGTTTATGGTTTGCAGTACATATTGACTGCCTTATAAAAGCACAACTATACGAACTGAAAGAACATTAGATTAATTCATGTACTGTCTTTAAGGAAAAAATAGTTTCTTGGACATTTAATTCACACATTAAACCACAGCTTTTATAAATTCTTTATTTTTAAAACAAAGATTTTTACAAAAGCTCGCATACTAGAGTACAAGGAAGAAATAAAAAAATAATAAGTGCACTACAATTCTGACTTCTCTACAGTTTTTAGAAATTAATTTGTAAATTTAAAATTTACAATCATCAAAATGTTTTTCTCTTTTCTCCAAATCTCATTTAACTCTCTTTTGATGACGTTCAGAATTAAAGTTGTAAAAAGTAAATCTCTCTTCATCCTTAGTTTCTCAGACTGCTTTAAATTTACAAGACTAAACAAAGTTATGCCTTTTACTTATATTTTATTTTGGTAAAGGTAAGAACACCACATTATATTTCTTTTCATCAACTATCTCATAACAGGTACAAATTCTTCACTTGTAAATTTTTATAGTTTTTTGGTCTAGACCTACATATAATTTCCAGTGAATGTTACCTGGTGTGAAATACTGCACTTAAAGATAATTTGTCATTTGACAATTATTGATCATCTTTTAATAATCTTAACTGTTACAGCACAAGTCAAAGAGTAAGTGCTGTCTCTTTGCAACAAAAAAGCACAAAACACAAAACTGCTTAGCTTTTTTTCAGATTCTGACAAAAAGATGACACTTGAGCAAATTCTGTACAAAATAAATAGAGCACCAAAAAGGAATGGAATGTAATCTTAACAAAATCAAATTATTAAAACTAACACTTCAGTCCTGCTGAAGTCTAATCTGAAGTATAACAGAAAGTTGGGGGCATTTATCTCAAATACCACTGACAAAGGACAACCATATGCAGAAACTCATGCAAGAAACGAATTAACTGAGAAATTGTAACTAATAAGATGTGAGTGAACACCTAATGCTTGGCAGTTCTGTGATGTGCAGATGCTTCTGCACTCCATTTAAATTTTTTCTCATAAAGTAACACTTTTTTTTGGCAACATAAAGACTATGATAATGCCACATTGTAGTGTCTGTCATCCTCTGCTATCACAGTCACAGTGGGGAACTGATCCCTCATGTCATCTGGGTAATAGGTTATGAAATCTTCAGCACCATGTTTGGAAGGCCTTGCTACCTGAATGGTTACACCCAAGGTGTGGGCTAGGAGAAACATTTCAATCTGAAAATACAAAGTATTAAAATTATATCAGTTTCAGAATACAAGTCTTAATAAGCTTTTCTTGGGGGATAATATGAAACAAATGTAAATGTCATGGTAACATATATAATTTATTAGTTTCAGTTTCCCATACACATGATAAAACACAAATAATATCCACATGCCAAATAAACCAACTGAAATTAATTTCTTGGGCAGCAGAAAAAATGGGGTATTTCTTTCAGTTACACTATTTTAAACTGGTGGCATTTGGTTGGGTTCAATGTGTGCCTCTTAGGAAAATTAGTTGCTGGACCAAAAGTTTGGCCATCTTGAAAAGTAGCTGGCTCGAATGTCTGCCAGGTGGGAAAACTTCTCAGCCCGTTCTGAAAGTTGTCAGCCATGGGCAGACGGTCCAGCGTTAATTTCTAACACTGGTTGGGTTCAGCAACAATAATTTGATATAAGTAATCATTTTATATGCACCTTTAAATTAACTTTTGTTCTTGGAAATATGTAAGAAGAAAATTAGAACAGATAATAACATAAAAGTGAACTTTACTGAAGATGTGATGTTCTCTCAGAAATGTTCATATAAAAGAAAACAAAATTTGTTCGAAATCCAATTATCAGTTGTGATAGCACATTATTAAATTCATTTTCAATGGGGACCACCTATGATAGCTCTATGATGGCTGTGCGTAAAATCCAGAGAGATTTCGTGGGATTTGATGGAGAGAGTGTTAAGAAATAATGGCAAACTAGAGAGTGCAGTGCCAAAACAAATTAAACTTCACAACAGGTATTTTCAGGGTTTTTTTTAATTCCTGTAGAAAAACAGTCTGTAGCAAAAATGGCATGATTTCACTGTGTTATGAGTGTTACTTATCTATATTGCATTCTATGACAACATTCCTAGAACATAGGGTTTAACCATTAGCACTTATAGTAAACCCCACCCGCAGGTTTTCTTGTCTTGTATGACAAGTAATGCCTGTTGTAGTTTGTTTTAGCACTCTTACCTGCTCCAATCCAGCACTGTCACCAACACAGTTTAAATGGTTGGTCAAAAATGCCTCTGGAGTCTCTGAGGTATCCCTGGCAAACATCAGCCACACAAATGTGGGAACTCCTCCCCCATTCTGATAGTCTCCATACAGCTGAATGGCCTTCAACATCATGAGAATTTTCACTGCTTCCATCATACAAATGTCAGAGAAGCAATCTTCGTCATCGTTGAGAATTTTTAAAAGTTTTGACTCTCTTTCTAGTTCTGTGGCACCATTTTGTGATTCTTCCACCTGTAGGCAAAAAAATTATTGTAAAACAATAAATTTAACATATTAATTTCTAATATAATTAACAAGATCTTAATGTTTTATTTTCATTTAATGGAGAGGTACACAAAGAAAGAAGAGCACATCTTGCTTTATAGGCGCTAAGAGAATAGAGTATGGGCAAAAGTCTCAAAGAACAGAAAAGGAAAGATGGAGCAAAGTTTGAATAAAAATCATTTTTCTAGAAAATTTGCCAGAAACAAAATTCTTGAATATTCCTTACAGTGTGATTTCATAAAACTCCCATGTTAATAAAATAAAGCATGATAATACATGTTATGTACCTGTTTAAAAAATGTCTGTACACAAGTGTGCATAGTAGGCAAGAAGTCATCCTGGTTCTTAACATGTGGAAGACGGTGTGCGAAAGTCCACTTCTTTGCAATGTAGGGGTGTGTCTCTACAGCAGCATTTTCTAGTGCCTACAATAAAAATAGAATCTAATTATACTTCATAATTAAATTATGTAAGTATCTTTGTTTGAATTTGCTTTCATATAATGTCATATGTATTTTGTAAAAGAGCCTGTAAAATGTAACCTGTACACATTTTAGTGTTCAATAAAGAATTATTATTATTACTATAATATTATAATATTATTATTACTATTATGATATGATATGAATAAATAAATGATAAAAATAAAATGAAGATTTTTATATTTTAAAATAAAACTTACAATTCAGCTATATTGGATAATTCCACAGATTAGTAATCAATAAATTCTGTTGCATTCTGAAATTATCTAATTACCAATATTGTGACATTAATAGGATACAACTTTAGGTCACAATCAGGAATCCTACCTTGGAAAGAGATTTCAGCTTCCCAATATGTTCTAAGATGGGGACTTTATGGATAATAGCTTGGTAGAGAGCAGCACGTATTGCGCAGTAATTATCTCCACGCACACACCGCATGTGCTTAAAACCAAGCTGTTCAACTATTGCATGATAGCCCTGAAAATATATGAATATAAACAAATCTATGAATATCAGTTCCATTTAACAGCATGGATGCTTATTTGTGCATTGCTAGTTGCACTGCAGACCAGCAGGGTAAGCCTGGATATATATGATGCATGCCTACTTGTCAAAACATGGATATACCACATGTTGTTTAAGCACATAGCATGTCTATTAAGATAAGGTTGTTTACTGCTTTTTAATTGAGGGAAATGACTCCTGACCACGTAGAATCATATGAATATGGTAATTGTAGGGATTGGGGGAAAAATCAACATTTACATATAGTACCATTTTAAGAACTTGTATTGGATCAAGCATTTAGAATCTCAAAAAGCACCCTTCCTGTTACGCCAAGAAATGGGGGCATAAATGGGACCCCAAAATGCTGTCTTAATTAAAAACTTTTTTATGTAACATTATGTGGTACAATGTGTAAGGCTTTTAAACAAAATAATGGTGAACATTAAGAAAACAAAGCACTTTCTGCTTTAAAAAACATCACCAACCTTTTTCATTGCATCAGCTCTTTTTGTCGTTCCTTTCCATTCCTGTTCAGCATATGTAATGATATCATGTTTAGCACCAATATTGACTTTAGATACCTTATCCATTCGATTTGTGACATCTGAAATATCAACAACAGTCGTGTGATTTCATAGCATTACATGAAACTTTCACTATGCAGAGTTCTGAGAAATTCACTCAGGATGCTAAATCAATTAGAGGTTCTCCCTTCTTGGCATACATGCATCAAATAAAAATGCCTGCTAAGACAGACTGGAAAACAGACTTATGTGATCCATAGCAAAAGGTTAGATTGACTGACAAGGAATTTGTCTATAGTTAACTAGTCTGATAGCCAGGCTAGAGTGGTTCCTGTCTAAATTATCCAATATACAGTCATTGGTCCTAAACGAACCAACATATTTCTGCTGCTAGTTCTATTCCTTTTCTACAAGATCACTGAGTGAAATAAAAGTCATGGTAACAGATCACATACATATTAATATACTTTTACCTCTGAGCAGCTATTTATCATAATTATTCCAAAATACAAGTAACATATAATAAACATTTTACGCTGTGTGGAAAAAAAAAACACTGCCACACCCGATTACACAACTATGCAGTGTCGTAAAAGGACTGCAGAAATCAAATAGATATCTTACAATTATGAGAAGCCCTTTTTCAAAGCAACATTTCACAGTGGTGATCTTTTACAAAGTAATTTTCATAGTAACCTTGTTTATAAAGTAAACATTTCACCTTGTAAGGAAGTCCCTACAGCCCCCATGGAGCTATGGTGTTTATCATCAGTTTGTTCAACAGTGCTGTTTTCCTCACTGCATAAAGTATCTTTCCCTTGACTACTAAAGGGGCCTGACCACCTAGTTCCATGCGAGCTTTCAGCGAAATCATTATTTTGCTCAACGGTATGTATTTCCTGGTCTTTTGCATTAGGACTACATGACAAAATATCTGTACTCTCATCAGGAAGGGTGCCATGGTTACTAAAATGTCTGTTCCTGTCATGCATATTACTATCCCAAGGTGTGTTCATAATCCCAGCTAGTCTATGAGATCTTTCGCCACAATTTTCATCATCATCTGAGATATTTTTCTGAGGGTCACGTTTTTCACAGTCACTATCAGAGCTGCATCCATCTGTCTGGATTTCTGAATGACCTCTCGGAGTTATTAGAGAAACAGGACCTTCCATTCTGCTTGTGTCTGCATCATAGGATGAACCATGTAATAAGAAGTCTGTATCAATATCACTGTCTTCATGTTCACTGTCTGATGCCAACTCATTCAATCCAAATGTAACTCCTGTATTGACAAGCTTAGCATGACCCTGACCTACTTCTAATACCTCATCAACCGCAGAGTCAGCTGACTCTGGGTCACTGCATTTGTTGGATTTATTCAATGGAGATTCCTGTAACAGCCTCCGCACTGTTTGTAAAGCACTTGTGTCTATTTCTTTAAATGAAATGTTATCCCACTGAAATGCTGCATGATTGGGAGAGTTTGTAGTGTCACTGAGAGATTTCGTATCTGCTTCCACATACTCCCTCTCTTCCAGAGGCACGCTTCCATACCTGATGTGTCTAGACCTGAACTTGGTTAAAAATTCCAGAGCAAGTGCCATAGGTTTAGATGGCTCTCTTCTAAGAAAGCCCTCTTCCCTATCACCAGATAGCTGACAAAAACTGTAGTCCATTTCTTCCATGTCCTTTTTTAAATCTTCCATTTCTTTTTCAATTTCTTCAAACGATTTAGCACTGGGTTCTCCAACGTGCTCAACACTGAAAAAGTCACTCTCAGGCAAGTCTATAATCCCAGATACACTAGAAAGATCTGATATATCTACACTAAAGTTTCTAGGAAAACTAGGTACCTCTGGCTTAACAGAAGTGTCTTTCTGTGAACAGTCAATGGCACTTTTAGAAGAAAGATATCTTAAACTACCACCTCTTGGTCTTGTTAAAACCTCTAAATCACTCCAAGAATCACTTGCCAATACTGAAGTCTCTGAAGGCTGTTCTACAGTAAGTGTGTGTTGGTCTACTTTAGCTACAACATCCTTTTCATCTGTTGGAATTTCCTCATTGAAGTGTACATGTCCTTTACTTCTAGAATCGTGTCTCTGTCTCCTAATTCCGCGTAAAGGTGTCCCCCCTGGAGATATGGGTTCAGAATCAGTACTAGGACTGAGTGGAGTCAGAGTAGTCTGTACAGTAATACTGCTTTTAGCAGAATGTGTAGGAACTGTTGATTCACTTTGTGCTGAAACATGTACACTTGGAAGTGAAACTAGTTCAAAATCCTGAGACACCTCCGTAGTTTCAGTTTCATTTTCATTTTCTAATGGCGTTGTGAGTACTTCCTGGTGACCCAATATTCCATTCCTTTCTGATAAAGAGGCAGGGCTAAAATTGGCTATCATAGATGTGGTGTCTTCAGTGCGGTGAGACTTTCTGTGATGATATTGATCAAAATCATTTGATATGTCTAATAGGCCAAGAGTGTTTGGTCTGGTAGGACTGCAAGGATTGGGACCCGTCCCTATTAAGTCAGATAATGAATCGTACTCTCCACTGTCCAATATATCATTCAAAGGTTCTTTTGATTTGTGAATTGTGTTTGGCACTTGGTCCTGGGTTGTCACACCCTCAGCATGATCCCCCTCAGCATCCTTGGTCTGCACCATTTCATATGATCCATAGGAACTGTCCGTGTCTTTATCTA
>NW_019775444.1:0-86147 GCF_001039355.2 Lingula anatina
CATTATTGCTCTTCAATGCGGACTTTTAGTATTAAAACGTAGGGTCCTAGGACTTTCCGTACTGAAATAGAGTGTCTAGGGGGACTCTACATTTCAGAACATAGAGTCCGGGACCCGTTATTTCGAGACAGGGAGTCCGCCGGACCCTCAGTTTTAAAACACCGGGTCCGCCGGACCCTAGAATGGTAGGACTCTGTGTTGCTTGACACCGGCCCCATGGCCACAGATGGGTTTTACAGTAGATCTTCACATATATATCTCTGGCTTATTGTGTGCACTTCTGCGTGAGAGGAGATGTGCAAAGAACTGACGACACTAACTAGTTAATTTCTGGTCGTAAACTTCGCCCAACACTTTAGTGAATCCAGCACGACATTGATTTTCTGGAACATTGCCACAATTGCCATAATTGCAAAAATAAATCCAAGGAGAGTATTTAGTGATTAAAGTGATGGACAAAAAGAGGAAAAACATTATTAGTTTTTCATCTTCTAAGAACTCTTTGTCCCAAAATTTGTTACAATGAAACTGTAAAAAATCTCATCTGAACTTCACATTCATAAAAAATGGCCTCAACTGACAAATTATCAATTAACCTATACTGATTTTTTTTTTAATTTGGTTTACTTGAATTGATAATTGATTCTGATACAACTGGGATGTAGGAGATATGCAGAATATACAAAAAAATTATATATATATATATATATATATATATATATATATATATATATATATATATATATATATATATATAGTAACTTTGAGCACCTATCCAGAATGGATAAATTTACAACACTAATGACTGGTAAGAAGAATGAACATATGATTGCTCTTGCCAAATATTTATGTCTAGCCTCCCAAAAAAGGGACTGTGCTCCACCCATTACCAATAAGTGTACTGGCAGTTGAGTAGTTAGAGCCACTTGGGCTCTGCCAAATATGTTCTGTATTTTTTTACAAGTAGTCATACTATATCACTATTCATATAATTCATACTTATTTATAATTGCATTCCTATTGTACATTTTCATCTACCCATGTAGATGCATATGATACAACGAATAAAGGTAAATATACCATCATATATCGTTTTTTGCCAATCACCAATGTAAACTTGAAAAAAAAGACGAAAATGAAAAAGAAAATAGATAACTCATACATGTATTTGCTTAGGCATGTGCTTACAATTATGAACTGTGCTTTAAAACAGTCTGGTGTTTACACTAAGAATTTCTATATTTCAAGGATCAATCCAGCGTTTATGAAATAGTAAACAGAAACAAAAAACTACTAATTAGGTGCATCTTAAACTTGGTAACCTAACCTAGCATTAAATACTGGTTAAAATTTGTACATATGAATGAAGATCGCTATCCTGCTCATGTATATGATATGCTATTTAAATTAGATTCAAGTGGAAGGCACACTTGGGCCACAGATGTTAAAATGTTGTTATATAGATATGGCTTTGGATATGTCTGGGAGGCTCAGGGTGTGGGAAATTCTGTTTTATTTATTAAAGTTTTCAGAGAAAGATTAGTAGATAATGCTGGCCAAATATGGCACAATGACATATGTAAGAGCAACAAACTGGATACTTATTCATTATTTAAGAGCACGTTAACCCTGGAGTGTTACCTATTAAGTGTTAAAAATGTAAAACATAGAACCTCACTAGCAAGATTCAGATGCGCAAATCACCTACTAAATATTGAGAGCGGTAGATGGAGAGGTATAGAAAGATGCAATAGACTCTGTTAAATCTGTAAAAAACATAATATTTATGATGTAGAAGACGAATACCATTTTTAATGACAAGTGTAGCATATACAGAATTAAGAGAAAAATATCTGCCAGTGAAAAACCCTACTAAAGAAAGTTTTTTAAGATTAATGGCTACAAAAACACAAATTTAATATCAAATCTAGCTGCTTATATATTTAATGCTTTTTTATCAAGAAAAGAAATTTTGAGTCACTGACAAAATTAACAATCCTTAATACTTTACTATTATTATTATTATTATTATTATTATTATTATTATTATTATTATTAGGTACTATGGGCCGGAGGCCTTGAAAAACTGAATAATAAACTATCTATCTAACCTAACTACATCTGAACATAGCACAGTAAGGCACATCATCACTTTTATATCTGTTCCTACAAGTATTAATGCGATACAGTACTGAGTAATAAGATGAACAAGAACACCCTGTAAAATACCAGGGCCGTGTGGACAAGACAAACCTATGCGGCAGAAAGGAAAAATTGCACTCATAACTGCCAAGTCCACAATAACGCTCATACGTGACGTAATGTAACTGTGCCTTACTCGCGCTCAGTCGACTCATTAATTCGCAGTTCACAAATACACCCTCGGCGGGCGAAACAAGTGATGTCGTCCCAGGTATAGTTCCAGTCGGCTCGTATTGTACCACAGTCCTGCCCTCTGTGGGCGTTGTCTGACTCCCGGCCAAACCACGTGGTCACTGTGGTGTTCAGCACAGCCCATACGAAGTGTCCTTCTGTTTGGGTGTCAGTGGCGCCTATCCACCAGGCAGGGGGAGAAGTGATGGCGGCTGGAATATATGATGGCGAGCGATTAAAGGGGCTTCCACTAAGAGTGAAGTGACATCTAGATTTTGAAAGCAGACATTATCTTACCAATGAGATGAACTAATTAAGAAGTAAAATGGCACTTATCTTTTTATTTAATACTATTTAATGCTATTCATTTTTCTTTATTTTATTTTGTACATTAATATACGGTTCTGTGTTAATATCTTTTCATTTTTGTGTTTATTGTGTATCGGACCACACCATGCGTTTTACACAGGTACTTACAGAAGTTGTTTAGTCTTAAAATATTGACGATGATTTCGTTCTCTGTAAGGGACTCAATGGCCACCAGGTTAGCGCCTAGCCTCTGGCAAAATGCTTGAGATTCAGCCCAATTTTGGTAAGTTACCGAATTGACAAGGTAGCATGCATTGTTGGCACTGATAAAGTTGGGAGGACATTCTGAAGGAGAGAAGAAATATATTGCAAATATGATATTATATTATTCTCTCAAAGAATAAATTGAGGGAGGAGCTTATTATGGCCTTAAAGTGCAATATATACCGAGAGTAGATACCATACCTTAATCCAAAACAGATATCTAAACGGGCATATATCCTGTTCCCTACTACTCTCTCCAATGTAAACTTCGTAGTGTGAGAACCAAGTTCAATTACTTTTGATGATTCCGGAAAACTTGTAGTTAATACAATATGAAGGAAGTGGACTTGTTTCAAAATTAGTAAACCACGACTAAAATATAAAGATCAAATTTTAATTGATTCTGTTTCTATAGAGAACACTTTTCAATACTAATCACTGTGGTGTTGTTAGCTTGACCAGTCACTGTTGCTTAGGCCGAGTCCACTTTTGCGTATATAAAGGGTTAACGAGTCCTTGTTTATGAATTTTTAAACAATTAAAAGTCGAACACAATCTGACTTCTGTGTTACTTTGACTTGTTTCTACACACACTGGACAATAGAAGTGTCACCCCCCTAAATCAGAGTAATTAAAGTTATAAAGACTGGTCTACTTATAATGTAACTAATTAAACCGCTGTACCATGGAATTGTATTGTTGGTCTTATTGTGAAATTTGATTTTAATTAAATGATACCAGGAGTATATCATTCCACAGTCATTTATCTCCCCCAAAGCATTGGTTCAGTAGGGGTGACACTTCTATTGTACAGTGTGTGTACATGTGTATAGTTAGATTTGCATGAAGTTATGCAATTCAAAACTCAAATTTTAAGTTTACAGCTGCTTATTATAAAAAAAAAGAAAAAAATACTTAAGAAAGTTCTAAGTTGGCCTATGGCCATGTACGCATAACTTTGACAGGGACAAGAACACAACTCACCTGGTAAAAGTTTGGCAGACGATCGATTTGGGCATGTATGGCTTGTTACATAATACAAGAAAAATCCGACAGCGATGGTAAGTGTCATTAGGCAGCAGACAACAACCGCGGCCCGCAGGCGACACCTTTCTTGTATAAGTGACCGCATTATAGGATCCGGCGTGTGCTTTGTGGACGGAAACTGCTCGTTCTCTGTTGGAATCGGGTTTGATCCACTTGGGTCCACATAGTCGTATGTAGGACGACTCGGACTTGTTTCAGGATCCAATGGTGTGTAGAAAGGCCCTGTATCTAAATAATGGGACGTACTTGTGTAGTTTTCGCCTGTTTCTCTGCCCGGCTCTGTACGGTTTAACCTTGTTAAGGGTGGGTTTTCTGGAAAAACAACCTTGATAATCTGTAGACAATTACTAATCTAGGTAACAGTTGCTTTAGACTATGATGTCAGCCGCGAGTAAAGACACTGTCATGAAATTATATATAAAAACATTGATGAGAGAGAGAGAGACGACAAGAGAGGGATAGAGAGAGAGAAAGAGAGGCTACCGGTAAGACCGTGCGTAATTACTGATATAACATGGATATGTCACAGGCCAGATAGCAATCTAGTCCAATTCCTAGGAGGCCCAGACCACATCCCAATTGGGTCTTTGCATTGTTAACAGTATTATGAGCATGTTAATTCGCCGAGAAATTTACAGATGAGTTGCCATAATGTATGGCATGTGTAATTAAATAGGGGATATCATAGATCAAGGCGCATATTATGATACTTACAGGTGTGGCAAAGAAATATAGTTGGATTCATCTGAGGCATATGACCTGTGACAGATATGACGGTAGGCCCAATATGTGCCCAACCATATTTGTGGTTATTTCAAAATTCCCTATAAATTTCTAAAAATACCTCAGAATTTTTGTCGTGTAATAACATTGCTATAATACCGTAATTAATGCCCTTTCACTGCACGTGACCCTCGTTTCCACACAAGCTCATTTACGCTTCATGGGCCACTAAAAATTGCATTAAAAGTATATCGCCCCTCCAGGATAGGGGCCCCAAAACTCCTTTGTTACTACTCTCAACAAATATGAAAGGTGAGATAATGGAGCGGAAATGTGAAGGATGACGTGCGTAGTTTCTTAGCGTAGCAAGGGTTTAAGGTCCTAAAGCACCCAACCATTGATATCACTGTATTCAGAGACCGGTTTTTTACATACATTTCGGTATTTTACATACATATTCCAGAACAGTAAAATAGATGTTTTGTCTTAAGGGTAATCCAGCTTCGTGACTCAGTGTTTTCCTACAGAGTGCGTGTTTTACGCTGATCAGATATATAATACAAGCAGTACAAGTACTTATGTGAGACATAAACGACAATGTTTAATTTGCGTACAATGTTTTAAATTTTACTATTTTTATCAAATTGTTTAGCTAGCACCATTGGAGCTTGATCAGCTTAGGGCTAGTTGTGGTAGCGTACAAGATAAAAACGGCAATGAGCAAATAGATCCCTTGGACCTTGTAACTTAAAACTGTCATCATTAGAATTCCCTACATTAGCAGACTTCGACGATGTTTCAAGCATAGTACCAGTACGTAATATGGTGCAGTGGAGACGAGTGCGTGCTTTACTGTTTGTTGTGAAGATCAGTAAAACTTATAGGGGCAACATAGGAACAATTCTAGGTTTCACGGTGAGATTGCCGGTGTGAAAGGAATGCATGTCCCCCAGGAACGGAGGTCCTCCGGACCTCCGTTCCTGGGAAAACATGTCCTATGGACGTGCGTTCCCTAGGATGTACTGTCCTACCCGGACCTAGATTCCCAGCTGTATTTATACGCAGCTAGGACATGTATTCCTGTCGAACATAATTTCCTTTCACATATACACAGAAACGCAAGTCCTACATAATTAATGTCCGTACAATAATTATAAACACGGGGCCGTAAGAATCGGTAATTTTCGGTCGGCTGGCAGCAGCTTCCACACAGGCTCATCAGTAAGACGGCTGGATGAATAACCAACAGCGTAAAGAGACGTAGGTTCGAATCCTCAGCAGCGATGTTACTCTATATACAACTGTTATTCTAATTTGTTCTCCATTTCAACGAACTAAACGCACTATATATTGTTATACAATTTGAATTATTTTGATGAGGCGAGATTTTAAATGTTTGATTTAAACATCATCATTTTTTAACGTTGAGTTATTTTAGAATTCCTTTAATAACTCGAGGGAGATTATACAAGGCCGTGGCCGAATTTCATTGGAGAATCGTACGCAAAAGAGCATATGCTTTCTACTTTCACCTAAAAATACAAAGAATTAAAATGGAAAATTCGTGATCCATATGTAAGGGAAAAATTACGCTCAGAAGAATGTTAGGACTAATAGTAAAAATGCATGTATAAGCAATAACAGACACATTCAATTTATTTATCATACAATTATACACGTTTCATTTACAGTCTCAAACTGCATATTATATCTCTATAACTACTGTACAAATATTCCCAATGATCATTAAGGCACCAAGTATGAAATAATTAACTGTCACCCGAACGATATGCATATTAGTACCAGAACAGCTCGAACGTCATCGAGATGTGTTCAACACGTACTTGTAAGCGAGTATATCGCGAGAGGGTGGCTGTGTATTATTTCACACACTCGTATTTCACCGAAAAACACCCCGTAAAATGTATAATGTGATGTGTATAAGGACAAAAAGCATATTGGTTAGAAATGGGCACGAGCCAAAATCCAAAGCTGTATCCCAGACATACAGTTTTATGTGAATGGCCGATTAACAACATTTGAGGCATTAAGTAATGTAATGTGAAGAGGCCGAGATATTTCACAAGGTGCAGTGAATGGCGCGAATCTCATATTTTTCATATTAATCGGAAATTACATATATATATATATATATATATATANCCGGTGTGAAAGGAATGCATGTCCCCCAGGAACGGAAAACATGTCCTATGGACGTGCGTTCCCTAGGATGTACTGTCCTACCCGGACCTAGATTCCCAGCTGTATTTATACGCAGCTAGGACATGTATTCCTGTCGCAGGTCCTACATAATTAATGTCCGTGCAATAATTATAAACACGGGGCCATAAGTATCGGTAATTTTCGGTAGGCTGGCAGCAGCTTCCACACAGGCTCATCAGTAAGACGGCTGGATGAATAACCAACAGCGTAGAGAAACGCAAGTGAGTTCGAATCCTCAGCAGCGATGTCACTCTCTATGCAAATGTTATCCTAATTTATTTTCCATTTCAACGTACTAAACGCACTATATGTTGTCATACAATTTGGATTATTTTGATGAGGCGAGATTTTAAATGTTTAATTTAACTATCATCACTTTTTTAACGTTGAACTATTTTAGAAACCCTTTAATAACTCGACGGAGATTATAAGAGGCCGTGGTCGAATTTCATTGGATAATTGTACGCAAAAGAGCATATGCTTTCTACTTTCACCTAAAAATACAAAGAATTAAAATGGGAAAGTCGGGTTCCATATGAAAGGCAAAAATTGCGCTCAGAAGAATGTTAAGACTAATAGTAAAAATGCATGTATAAACAATAACAGACACATTCCATTTATTTATCATACAATTATACACGTTTCATGTACGGCCTCAAACTGCATATCATGTCTCTCTAACTACAAATATTCCCAATGATCATCAAGGCACCAAGTATAAAATAATTAACTGTCACCCGAACGATATGTATACCAGAACAGCTCGAACGTCATCGAGAAGTGTTCAACACGTACATGTACTTGTAAGTGAGTATATCGCGAGAGGGTGGCTGTGTATTATTTCACACACTCGTATTTCACCGAAAAACATCCCGTAAAACGTATAATGTGATGTTTATGAGGACAAAAAACATATTGGTTAGAAATGGGCACGAACCAAAATCCAAAGCTGTGTACCCCAGACATACAGTTGTATGTGAATGGCCGATTAATAAGGCATTAATGTAATGTGAAGAGGCCGAGATATTTCACGAGGTGCAGTGAATGGCGCGAATCTCAAATTTTTTATATTAATCGGATATAAATGAAAATCTACATATATATGTATATATCCTAAATCTAATATTAATTTGTAGTCATTTTTTCGTTCATTTAAAATATCTTAAGTTAGTCGAATAAAGTGTGTATAGGGGTACACAAATAATTATAATAAGCGTAATAACTTTCTTAAACATCACATTTAAATCTTCTAAAATTAACTCATCATTCATATGAAAATATCAGAGGACATCCATTACTAGTCCAGCTGGAAAAATATGTCCGACTAGGACATCGATACCTGTCTGCAGGACTTAGAATACTAAGTAATGGGTGTCCACTGGACGTTAAATCCCAGGAAATTAGGTCCTAGGACATGCGTTCCTAGGAATGGAAGAGCCAGGACATGCATTCCCAGGACTTTCTTAGGAATACATGTCCTACGGACATGCATTACGGCGGACATCCATTCCCTTCACACCGGTTCACACAGAGCACTTTTAATAGCAGATTACTTACAGAACCAAGGGAATGAGCAGTTACCTTGGTCATCAAAATCGCCATATTTGAACCAAATAGACAATATTTGGGTAAGCCATTACTCGCCAAATCAATGGCTTACATATCCTACAACAAAACTGGACCAAATTGGACAGATTTTGACCGATGCCTGGAATGTTATTCCACACTGAAAAAACCTATCCCAAGGAATGCCTTGCTACTTGAGAGCGCTGGTAGCAGCCAGAAGAGGTCATGCATAACAGCGACTGTTACTTGTGACTAGACAATGACATGAGGGTCCTTTGTGTAGCGTGTAACTCTTTTACAGACCAGGCCCGTAGCCAGCAAATTCAAAAAGGGGGTTCTTTTTCTGAAAAAAGTGGACCTTTTACAATGAAACTTATGTGTACCTAGATCAAATTTTACCCAAAATGGACCTTTTATTGACAAAAGGGGCGGTTCTTTCTAACCCCCTGAACCCCCTGGCTACGGGCCTGCAGACAATAATTTGGAAAATATGGAGATCCAAAATATCTCTTTTAATGGTTTCGTATGACATAAAATAGGCAATGTGTCTTTGTTTGCTTCTCTGGCGAGTTCCATTAATGAACTGATGTCACAATGACATCAAAGAGGTAATTAAAAGTTATTAAAACACGATTTTAATCCTTGTTTTCATTAATCAGTCAGTAAAATAGGAAAAAAACTGATGAAAAATGATTTGGAAAAAAATATTCCATATTAAATGTCAATGTGTACTTATGTGGAACCTAGAGACTTTGAAATAGATGAAATCATACATGATTCTGTGGCTGAGCTATAAATGACACTGTTTAATTTGCGTATGTTTTGATTTTTAATTTTTTTCAGATGATTTAACTAGCACCATAAGAGCTTTCATCAGTCTAGTACTAGTTGTAGTACCGACAATTTTTATCAGATGGTTTAGCTAGCACCGTAGGAGCTTAATCAGCCTAGGACCAGTTGTGCTAGCGTACAAGATAAAAAACAGTAGTGAGCATTATATTCCTTAGACCTAGTAACTCAGAGCTGTCATCATTGGACTTACCTAAATGATGTTTCAAGCATAGTACATAACACTGGTGAAGTGGAGACT
The DNA here is from genome assembly GCF_001039355.2 of Lingula anatina. Next base: position 9,596 of record NW_019775444.1, read on the forward strand.
GATTTTTGAAAGTGAATTATAGCAACCATAAGACAATGGCCATCTTTGGCAAAATAAAATGACTCGGCAATTCTTTTAGCAAAACATGATGACTTTGAAGTTTTCCTTCAAATAATTACATAATAAAACATTTCATCTTACCCTTTGAATAAAGAAAAGTTATACAATAATCATGAAAGACCCCCTCCCTCTGCTTGTCAAATGTTTGAAAGATCGCCTCGTAGGAATCCAAGGGCATCTAGTGCATTCCGCTAAAAACAACAGCCTACGTCATTTGCTCCTTAAAAAAGTCTTGCCCTTTAAAGGTTTAAGGATCTCTAAAAATTACACTGAAAGTAACTATTATGTCCTCATTTACGCTTCATGGGTCACTAAAAATTGCATTAAAAGTATATCGTCCCTCCAGGATAGGGGCCCAAAAACTCCTCTCTTACTACTATTGGTCATGTACACTGAGGCAATTTTTTTTATTCATGCGTCACTGTTTTAAATGACTTTAACATCGGCTGCATTGTTCCTGATATTGCTGATAACTAGCTTGGTATATATTAATCTAAACGTTTACCTGGATTTTCTCTTTCTGTTAAGACTTCCGAGTTGACGTATGAGTGCGGCGGCGGGTTTTCCACACGTGCCATGCTTTTCTGTATAGAGTTGTACTGTAATAAAGAATGTATACTATTTAAGGCCCCGTCATTCGGAGGTATAATGAGCAATTCTATACGTTCCTGCATATTCGAAAAGGATTCTAAAATTTCTGAGTGCATTCCAACTATTTTTACCCATTCTTGTGGCCGGCATAAATATTTTCCTCATACTCAAAACTTTCGAAGTGCATTCCAAGTGGAGAAATATCAAATGGTTTTCTAAGTGTATTCTAACTGCACTATGGGTGCATTCTAAATATTCTTACGGCATTCCGACAGCATTCGACACATTCTGATCGCATTCGAAGGAGAACCAAAAAGGCAAGACACTTCAAATCCTGCTAGAATGAGCCTGAATGCAACTCGAATGCATCTCGATGGCTGCGAAATCCTATTTCAGCCAGAAATTGAACTACACTTGTACGGCATTAGAAATGTATTGTAAATATTCTGTCTGCATTCTGATAGAATTATTGATATTCCTAGTTTTCCAACTTCATTCGAGATGCATTTGAGAGCTAATACAGCTGAAATGTGCACGACTCATTCCAGGCGGATTCAAGCGCATTCTGAGCATTCCAACGGCGTTCTTACAAGAATTTAGGTCAATTTGAAAATGGTCTAAAAAGTTCCTCTACACATCCCCCGTCATTATTATTATTATTATTATTATTATTATTATTATTATTATTATTATTATTATTATGTTGTTGTTGTTGTTGGGGGGGGGGAGGGGGTTTTTTAAACCGAAAGTTGTCTTTGGTCACACTAATCTCGACTTGATCTTTACTTTCAAATCTTTAAAACTTGCAGCAATCTGACACTTACTTTACGTTTGTCTTGTCCTCTCCGATGCTTGCCGCCTGCCTTCCAGCCAGCTAGCGTTCTATGTGTTTTTCAACTGGCTTTATATCTTATATAAGCTTACGTTTTTCCTGATATCGCAGTTGCTATTTTCATCACGCACATGAGGACTGACTCACGCTACCATTCTGATCTTCTTATTTTATGCACTCCTCCACATGTATTTTAGACGGTAGAATTAGCCTTAATAAACGAGTGACACGGCACATTCATGTATTATTTTTTATTATTTCTATTTAAATAAAATAAACATAAAAACTTATTTACTGTCAGAATTCTTAAAAGGGAAATGTAAACCCATTAAAGTTTAGATCAAGCTGAAATTAAACAACCTGTACGGTAACCGTACCCTCTAGCAGTATGGCAGATATTATAGGCAAATTTTCAATATGGCAGAGAATCAAATGACTGTCTATTTATCCAAAGACATATCTGTGGATGTCTTTTGAAAATCAATCTGTCGCCTTGGTAGAGGGAACGGTAACATTGAGAATAACGTCGTCCCATACGGGGTTTGGCTTAATTCTTAAAATAGAAACCAACCCTATGTCCTTGGGTAATTATCGTACCTGAGTTTCTGTTAAACTTCAGCGACTTCCGCAGTATACCCTCTACCACGATGGTATATATTATTGCCTTGGATTCTATCATAAGAAATAGACTAAATGTTGCACTATCAACTTTTTGTGTTTTCATAGACTTTCATAAAGCATTTAGTTGCATCGACAAATATGTTTAATGTGCAAATTATTGAGATCTGGTATAGATGGAAAAGTATACTGGGCTATTAGAAACATAGATATGCATTTACATGTACAGTAGCTTGTGTAATAGTAGGAGACATGCAGATGATGTGGTATTTATTGCTCCTACCGAGGAAAACTTGCAAACTATGTTTGATAAGCTAAGTGAGTGAGCCTATAAATGGAGTTTATTTGTTAACCAAAAGAAAACAAAAATCGTACATTTCAGAAAACCAGGGATTGAAAGGAGTAACTTTCAATTTAACTGCAATGGAGTGCTACTTGATTATGAAAAGACTTATAAATATCTTGGAGTTACCTTAGCAGATACATTTAATTATAGTACAAATGCAGATGTGATGTCCCATGCTGCAGGTAGGGCATTGGGATCCATAATAGCTAAGTATAAACATTAAGGATATATGGGGTATTCCACATACACAAAGCTTTTTTATTCTTGTGTTAGTCCCATTTTAGATGGTGTAAAGCGAATGACTTACGTTTTTACTAATTACAGATAACAATTAAAATGGAATCAGAAGAGTAAAAGGATAGGGAGTTACTGAGCTTAAGTTATGTTTCATCAAGAGTCAACAAGTGTAGAACATGTTTTTAGTGTCAGAAAAAGATGGAAAAGGTCAAAGTCAGTAACAGTTTATGTGATTGGTTAACTTCATAACATATTTTAATTTTGATCAACTGTTCATCACATGATAAATGAGTTTTGAATAAGGTCCAAGCATGAGTAAGTCAAATAATATTTTAGATATCTTTAATTGAAAACAAGTCTCTTAGAGATTACCTAATAAGGAAATGTTGCATGGTGACTTGCAACATGAGAATGGAAAATATTTTGTAATCACGCAAAGACAATGGCAAGAAAACAAGCAAATGCGTGATCAGTGGGCAGAAATAGAGTTTATATACTTGTGAAATTGTAAGAAAATTGAGTCGGTGAATAAACGTTCCAAAGCTCCAGATCGTTCTCGTTATTCTTCACTATAACATAGAATATGCAGCAGGTGTTTGGGGATATAATGACTATAAGCAGCTAGATAAAATCCAGTTTAGAGCCACCAGGGCATTTATTGGGGTGCACAGAGTTACTCCTCTTCTGGCCATAGAAGGAGATATAGGGTGGATGAATACTAAGTATAAAAGATGGTTGCACCTTATAAGATTGTGGAACAGGCTTGTGAACTTGAGTTAGCCATTAAGAATAACTAATATCAAGTAAAATAAATGACCGTAGATGGACTTTTCCAATTTTTCAACGTCTTTTAGATATAAGCACGAGTAATATTCATCCTCCTCATTCAAACATTTACTCAACCAGACATACACGTCGATACACACACAACACGTCCACATCAATAAACGAGAGATGACTAGAAACATCAAACCTACTGTGGTCGGAANAGTCAATCCATACAAGTCTCCTGGTTGGGGCACTGGTGAAACATATCCCGGGAATTGTCCCTGGGGAGAAAACTGCAAAAACCCTTGTGGCTGCGGTGCTTGGCTCATTGCTGAACTCACACGTGGTATTGGCGTCGAGTGATTCGTTGTCACTTATATCTTGTTGACGCTTTCTCCACTGATATCCTTTTCTTTGTTTTTCCTTTTGTTGTTTTTCTTTACCATGGTATGCGGGCGTAACTATAATATTCATCATACCTCATGCTACTAAGCTGTCAAGGTAGAGTCCTTTCAATAAAGAAGAAAATGTAGAGGACCTCGTTCATGAGCCTCTCCCACGACCGGAACCGGAACCCCACGCGAAGCGAACTGTCCTTTTGTTCAGTAGTTTGGCACGCGCAACTGGTTTTTAGTGTTGCTAACAAACTGCTAGTTAATTTTGTTATCAGTTATTTCATCCTATATGAAATTTCCGCAGTCAAAAATTGAACTAATTATTGTTTGTTGGGTTGAAATGCATGAGCGTCAGCATCAATCCGTCTCAAAAAATTCCTATTGCATTAATTTATAAATGTATAATTTATTTATGTACTTACGTTTTAATTTGAAATATCTGCATTCAAGCGTTCAAGTATTTATAAAACATGAATGATAATGAAAGAGGAATAAGGAAATAACATATTACTTATATTATGCTTATATTATAATATTGAAATTAAATGAGGTGCATTGACATACATGTAGGCGCAATGACAATCCAACTACAACGTGCAACAGGGGGAAGTCTGGCTGTATGATCACACAATATACGAAAGTACGGTCAATTAAAAGTGTAAATCATCAGTTAAAGAGGAGGGGGTCTTACTATAGCTCGCTATCTATTGTTAAACCCGACTGTTGTTTTCTCTCGAACAAGCTTAAATCATGCCTATACAATTACTGTGTCTCCGGCTGCCGTTCAGAAACGCCATGTCGAACATATTTTGCTACAGTGAGAAACATGGTACACTAGCGACTTGTTTTAGATCACTTAAGAAAGGATGCATACGTGCGACACCAGAGGAAAAACAATCAAGTATGCATCTGATCCATTATTAGTAATTGCACAGTGCATGTTAGGAATAGGATTTTTGGATAAAAAGCTTCTATTCAACTCGCTTAGACCTAGGGCGTGATGCTATCATCCGCTGAAACACGTATCTGAACCCTCTACCTGAACCTGAAGTCCCTTTAGCTGAAACAAAAACTGCCCCTTGAACCTGTCCATTTTTTAATCGTCAAATGATTTGTGATTTCATTGAATGTCTTTGATCGAAAGCCTTCAAGTAACAATAACCGAACCATGTGCTGATTATTTATTAAAGCGTAATTAAGTTTATTCAACATGATCTATTTTGTAAACAATACTTGCCAAGATTGAGCTTGGATTGATCACCGTCACTATTTAGCTACTCGCCTATAATGCGTGCTAAACGATAGACAACTTCAAATATTATCTGTGTAACTGTGCAAATGAACGCTTTTAGTTAAAATATAACGAAGCCGGCATTTAATCCATCGAACATATTTATATTTGTTCTTTTAAAACCAGTGTAAGGTTAACGCCAAATCAAAGCAAGCCTTGCAGACTGGTTTTGTTTAACCCTCAATCACCTTTCAGGGGCCTCGCAGGCCCGGACCCATGTATCTTTTGCTCTCTCTTCGTTCGCATGAGGTTTTGAGCCTGTTCCTTTCATGTAATCCTCAAGCAACTTATACCCCATCAATGGATAAATAATTAGTTTTGAAATAATTTACAACATATGTAGAAATTAACTTTTCCAAAAGTTANAATCCTTCGAACATATTATATTTGTTCTTTTAAAACCAGTGTAAGGTTAACGCCAAATCAAAGCAAGCCTTGCAGACTGGTTTTGTTTAAATTGTCGTACATTAAGTAAAGCTAAGTAAAGCCTGTTTCTACTTCGCAGTGTTCATCCCAGCTATAAAACTGCATGAAGGATAACAATACTCCGTAGACCTGTGCTTCAGGTTTCCAGGAGTCCCGTGTAACACAATAATATCGAAGGCCTGAGAGTAATACATATGAGGCCGTGTATGAAAGGTTTAACAAATTAGAAATTCAAGAATTTTAACATGCTACGTACATGCACATCACTTAATAAGTCATTTCACAAAAATCGCATCTAATTGTTTAGATTAACCTTTACTTTTATCGATCTCATCTCTGACATCGAATTTAGTCCAAAATATTAGTAAATTTAGAATTATTAGCTAAAACGTAAATTGTCCTAATTTGTCAGATGATCAAAAATGCCGGTGATCCACGCGGAGGGTACGCTTTCCTGAAGGTAGCGGCGACGAACGGCGACGATATTTTTCTGAATAGTGAATGAACCTTTATTAGTTACGAAAAGCCCCCTTTTCAACAGTCGCGTTTAATTTATTACTTCATGTCACAAAGTTAATTTATACAGGCAAAACTTTATTCAAGGAAAGAGTTTCACGAAATAAACGAGAGTAAAATGTAAGTCGGCACAAATATAAGTCATACAACAATGAGTCATGTCGGATTATAAGGGCATACCTTGATGCAAAACAGTCTATCGTTTCTTCCACCGCGAGTCCCTTTATTTACTGTAATGTATTACTCATTACCCGTTTCATTTGACACTCTCTCTTTTTATCTCCCTTCCCCTTTCTCTTGTTAGAAGGAGGGTAAATAATTAAGCACACAAAATCTGCACCACAAATCTTCAGAAAAACATAAGTCAACGAACCAGTGGGCTGATCCACAACATCCGACACAGCAGAATGAATCAAATAACAGCTAGCACAAATTTGTATGCAGTTAGCTATAGTGTCACTACATACATAATCAGCTGCACGCGCGAAGCTGTTGAACAAAAGGATAGTTCGCTACGGGAGACCGTGTGTTTACATAAGTACTCTAAGGGGGCGTGGATACCCAGGCGACCAGGGGATTAGGCTAGTTACTATATGCCGTCAACAATCGTTTAGCGACCCTATCATTATACACTCTCTCTATTGTATTTTCCACCGCATTAATCGCAGTGTAATCGTCAAATGGTCCACGGGTTAAATTTACACATTCTTAATCCAAGTACGGTATACGCCTAAGGCAAAACATGAATAATTGTCGCAGTTCATTTGTACGTCGTATAGAATATATAATCATTTTCCATACTCCTGAAAATAGTAGTAAAAGCATGCCCACTAGGCAAATGAGGTAATTACATGCTTACACAATTGTTTTGCACCTGACCTAAGTGTAAAATTGAAGATCGCTAAGCTACCTTTAGTTATGACTGAACTGGACTTGTTTGTTAGTTAATTGCTGTAGTAGACACCACGTCTGTAACTTGGTGAGCATCATTTCATAGAATACGCTGGTATATGATTCAAGCTCTAAAAAGATATTAGTCACATTGCGAAGGGCAGCAATTAAAATCTATGAGAGGCAGACCCATAAGTTTTGCTTTTGTCAATGATACCTGCGATTTAGGTAAAGACTTATATGCACAGCTGTGTTATACCTGGCCTCAGTATAGAATTGAAGCTTGTAGAGATTGCAATATTCATAAATGTGTACCTCTTGTGCTTTTTTTCCAGAACTTACTACTTAAAGGTGGACCAGCAAACACCACGGTTTACAACACTATTATTTAGCCTGTGCAGTTTCACTAGTTCAAGTCCTATTGATGCAGAGTCTCACAATTTACATAGGATTAAAAAAGCTTTAGTTTTGCCTTTGTCTTACTTTTTGGTCGATGTCATCAAAGATGTCGAACTTTATTCTTTCTCGTTGGTTTCCTGTTATCTTCCCATATACTGCTCCATTGAAATACCATGCCATTTCGATGTCTTCATGCTCATTTAGGCGTTGTAACAACATGGCGTCCGCTAATTTGTATCCACTTCGACTTCCCAGCAGGCATAGTTGCGTTGGATCAACGTTGAAAACAGGCTGATACGTTGAATTGCCGTTCATCTACCTAAATTCAACGTAAAATCAACGTTGATCCAGCCACGTCAAAACACCGTCATAATGTGACGTTGACTCAACGTTGTATTTTGGTCATTGACACAACCTTGCAGACATGGATTGTAATTTAAAATATTAATTATTGAAAACGTGATACTTTGTTTATCAATACTGTAACTAACTTTATCAAAATAATAAAAACGTGTTTTAAAGTAAAAGTGACAGTTGTTTGTGTCTTTAGTGAACTAGTGAATTTTCTTAACTTGTTATTCAGAAATACATTCTAATAAACTGAATTCCTTGCAAGGTCAGCTAACACTAGGATGAATAAGTTGCTGTTAATAAAGTTAACAGTTCTCGGAACCCTGTTACAGATAGACAAGTTGAGGTGACTGTGACTTTGTTATATATATATATATATATATATATATATATATATATATATATATATATATATATATATATATATATATATCAAAACCTTCGGAATTTTAACTTAAAGGCCATACATATATACCCTACATATATTTAGCCATCAAACATGTCCTACTGCTAAACACATCCAGGCTAAAAGGGTGTACCATGCTTAGGTGCAAAACATGCTTAGGAGCTGAATGCGTTGAAAAAATCAGAAAAAGCAGGCACTTGGATGTTTTTACAGTGACCGTTATAATTGTTTACCTGTGTTTTGTACCAAAAATAAAAACATTTCAGGTCATTTTAATGTCTTCTCATGCAAGAATGTTGTCTAACAACTGGGGTTGATACAATGTTGTTATCTGACGTTGAGTCAACTTTCAAATCCAATGTTTATCCAACGTATTATCAACGTTATGGTTCAACGTTGTTTCAACGTTAAAACAACATAATTTGCCCGCTGGGTTGTTTTAAAGACTTCTGGTTCTCAGTATCCTTCCCTTGATTTCTGTGTTCTTGATTTTCAGCAGTAATGGTTTCGGTTGCCCTGGTTTTCCCTGGATTCTCTGACATGCGGTGATTTCACCTGCTTTTAGGTTTACGTTGGCTACACATTTTAGAATTTTGCACACCACATAGCTCGATTTTTCTCCGTCTCTCTCCTATATTCCCATGATTTTCAGGTTCGTTTTTCGTGAATATTGTTCATTATAGTTTGCCATTTTTTGTGCTTTCCTTGAAGCCCTGATAGCGTCATCTCATTTCTCTTTAATTATCCTTACGTTTTTGCCTCTTTCGGCCAATTTCTCTCTGAGTTCATGGTTTTTAATCTCAAATGATTCGATTCGCTCTTTCAGGTATTCGATCCCCCTTCTGTTTTTATCCCGAATTTCCATGATTTTTCTGTCTGTCTCTTGGCTAAATTCTCTCATAGTGTCACTGATCATGTTTTTTAATTATACCCTGTAGTTCATTAGTTTTAACTGTTGTTTTTTTTTTTTTTTATTTCTGACTTTTTTTATTTAGGACTCTTCTGCACTACTAGTAGAGTTAAAAACTTCACTATGCAGACGTTTTGTGGGTGGCGGTGGTTCTTTTTCATCCTAAGATTTTCCAGTACTATTGGACGATTTGCTAGGAAAGTATTTGGATTTATTCCCCGAACTCTAGCTCTTATGTCTTGCATTGGTACACATATCGTCACAAATAACATCAAAAAGTTAGACAACCCCAGAGATGCGTCCTCCCTCCACTCTCCACTACCGGAAGTCCCCCTGTACCAGAATTTTATATATGCCCTTAGTCATTTAAAATAACTACCTAGTCATTTAAAATAACTACCTTGCTTCAATATAAAAAGATCCACATTTTTCAGAAAAAAATTGAACTTGCTAGCTGCAGCCCTGTGATTGCATGTCATAATAACAGTTAGTTATCAACTTAATCATATCTATAAACATCATCTTTGTATTTAAACAGCACGTGTATTCCTGCTGTTTGTTATAACAGTTCTTTCTAACTTTCTGAGAAACGGATTGGGAGGAAAGATGGGACACGTATGGGACTTTTTTTCATTTCTGTCATTTAGGGCGTTCTGTTACGAAGACACTCTTCCGCATACTTCATATACGTTTTAACACTACCCCGCGATTCCTTCACGACCTCCACGAGCTCAGTATGAAGATGTACAGTTTTATCATACTTGAACATGTAACTGTATCCTAGCAACGAGGGGGCTGATTGGACACATAATGTTCAACATAAAAGCGTTGCTTTTGCGTCATTAACTCGATTAAAAAAATTCACCTTGATGTATTTTTAAATTGACAACATTAGTAGTCCAATAACATGACAATGTATATTTCTGCATTATCAAAGTCGATAAAATGATACATTCATGAAATTGAAAACAGTATAATTTTTTTTATCCAGTACAGGGAAGGGTGGAGCAATGATTCTTGGGTAGGAGAAAACTGCTTTATTTCTCTAGGAAAATCCATTTTAACGAGTAAATTCCACACAGAGAACCTTTAGCTCACACTTTGTTACAGGCTGCCAGGGGTCTCTCTTGGTTGTAACAGAAATAGATAAAAATTTTCAACCAATTTTGAAACAACCTCTGGAGGAGAGTAATAGTTCGGCGAGCAAGTTACCGCTTAGTGAGGTGCAATGTCATGCGATTTTTTAATCGGTCTCAATTTGAATCTCGATTTTAACACACGGACAATATCAAAGCCGCACACACGCACACAAACAAACACACAAACGCGCGGCCATGCTATTATTGACATCATCATAGTGCCTTTTTCACATCATCAAATTTATTTGTAATTGGCAGAAGAAGTTTACCTTTATGCAGTAGCAGACGCTTCTTCCCTAGCCACGCTATGTTGGTCACAACCAACAGCACATCTATCACACTCAACGGAATCCACTGACGGCTCATTTTGGTTTCAGTTGACCTTGTCTTTATTTAGTTCATATAACGGAGGCTCATATTGCAGTTGTATTATCTTTATTCTTCCTTAATTACAAATCATGATTCTCCATTAGATCGACAGTGAAAACGTTGACGTCTATACCCTCTACTGTAATCCTGCAGTAAACAAATAAAAGTACTTAGACTGCGTTCGTTATTATTTTACCTTTCGTTGCGTTATAATCTAAGTATACTCGTTAACTTGTGTTACAGGTTCTCAAATGAGGGCTTATGCTTACAGTGGCAATATGGAGTGGATTTGGCCTTGATTGCGATAGATGTGACAAGTTAGTATGCACTCAAGTTACTCCCGTCTCACCCACTCTCTGCCAGGGCCACACATTGATTTTTCAGTAGATCTTCACAGATATATCTCTGGCTTATTGTGTGCACTTCTGCGTGAGAGATATGCATAGAACTGACGACACCACCTAGTTAATTTCTGGTCGTAAACTTTGCCCAACACTTGAATCCTGCACGGCATTGACGTTCTGGAACATTGGCAGATCCAGAGAGAATTAAAATTCCACAATTGTGAAAAAAAATTCAAGAAGAATATTTGGTGATCAAAGCCGCATTCGGCACTCAGTTACGACAAACATTACAGTTTTGTGCTTCTAGTGATGAACAATAAGAGAAAAAAATTATTAGATTTTTTTATTTTCTATGAACTCTTTGTCCTGTAAATTTGTTACAATAAAACAAATAAATCTCATCTAAGTTTGACATTCATAAAAAATGACCTCAACTGACAAATTATCAAGTAACTTCTATTCTGAGTTTTCTATTTGGTTTACGTTGATCAATAATTGATTCTGACACAACAGGGATGTGGGAGATATGAGGAAAGTATCGGTTATTGCATAACACCAATGTGATATTGGAAAGAAAGCTCATTAATATTAATACGAAAAAGACAAAAAAAAAGTTGACTCAGTACATGTAATAATTTGTTTAGGCATGTGCGTAGAATTGTGATCTTTTCGTTGAACAGAATGATGTTTTAGACTAAGAATTACAATATTTTATAAGGGTAAATCCGGCGTGTATAAAATGCTTAATTTAGCACAGTACATCACTTCATCCCCTTTTTACCTTTTCTTACAAGTATTAATGCGGCACTGTACTGAGTAAAAAGATGAACAAGACCGGCATACCAGAGACGTGGGCACGGAACAAAACAATGCCGCAGAAAGGAAAAATTGCACTCACAACTTCAAAGTCCACAATAATGTGACGTAACGTACGTGACTTAACTGCCAGTTAATCAGTCGACTCATTAATTCGCAGTTCACAAATACACCCTCGTCGGGCGAGACACGTGATGTCGTCCCAGGTATAGTTCCAGTCAGCTCGTATTGTACCACAGTCCTGACCTCTGTTGGCGTTGTCTGGATCCGGGCCAAACCACGTGGTCACTGTGGTGTTCAACACAGCCCATACGAAGTGTCCTTCTGTCTGGGTGTCAGTGACGCCGATCCACCAGGCAGGAGGAGATGCGATGGCGGCTGGAAGGAAGGTAGAAAGGATGACGGGCGATTAAAGGGGCTTCCACTAAAAGTGAAGTGACATCTGCATTTTGAAAGCATATTTTAGACATGCATATTGTTGAGTGGGGACAGTTTGACGAACGGGGACCCCAGTAAAGGCAAACAAGTAAACAAGTAAATTATACAGGCNCCAGATGGCACTAGAAGTATCTTAAATTGTGACTCAAAGACACGTTCTTTTGGAGAAATCTAGATGTTAATTCCAAAATAGTAAGGTACCTACCCAGCAACACAGCTGCACTGACTGTTAACGATCTTATTGTCAGTGCACGATAAAGTCAATGTAAGGCCATGCGGCGGGTCGCTTTTCCTCATTGACCGGTAACACTTTGCACGCACGTCCACCTCTCCCTTCTCCTTCTGCTCACAGAAACACACCGCGTGGATATACCCCTCCACAAAATATGAGTATCCCTTTTGTTTACTACGCTTAGATAAAGTATTAGTGAAGCAACACAACGAAATTTCTCCCGGCAGAACCTCTAAACGGGTAGTCGCCATGTTTACACAAGTATGTGCTTTTTGTCCTACTTCCGGGCGTCGCTAGGCAAAAATTGAAGTGGGCGGAGCTAAGGGATCGGTGTATTAGTGGAGCAATCCCTGGAAAAGCTGGATCCAGCATTCTGTTGACATACAGCAGCTATAAATATGCAAAAGGACACTTCAAAAGTTACATTGTTAAAGAATATATATTTATTTCAGTATTTCAAGGCTTTTATCAAAATTACAAAGTTCCAATTATGTATCAGTTAAGGGGCCCGCACACGGTGAGCATTTGGCGCGCGCCACTTGCGCTGCGCCGTTTTCTCATCGTGTGCGGGGGTATTTTGGTGAGATTTTTGCCTCACGCGCGGCTGAGCAAAATTTATCACGTGTTTGATTTTTTTGGCCTCTTGAGGCAAATGTCTCAGCGTGTGCGGGGTGCAAGCGCCGATTGCTTACGCCATGCTAACAATGTGCATGTGCCGGTAGCCGGAAACAAACAAAAATGGCAGCCCCCAGCGAAGTCAACAAAAATGTACACAGTTATAGTTAGTCTGATTGATTAACGTGGTCACCATTATCCATTACTATCAGAAAAAACAACAATATGTAATGTTTCCTTAATCACATGATCCCACAGTTCGCGGTGCGTCCGATAGGGGCAGGCCGGGAGGTATCTCTGCTGAGCAAAGAGCGCATCGTTTGCGGAGAGCTGAGGAGCGCGAGCATCTGGCGCAGCGCAAGTGGCGCGCGCCGAATGCTCACCGTGTGCGGGCCCCTTTATAGTAGCAATAACAGCTGTTACTGAATACATAATAACAATAGCAAATGATTACTCTTGACCTGCATATAAAATAGTTTTATACTTGTATGGAATATTTTTGTTTCTATTTTCGTGTCTAATCATCAGTATATGATTAGAACAGTGAAATTTAGAGAAATCAGATACAAATACGTAAAGCATCTTCTGCTGAAACATTTAGAAAATGCTTGTGTGAATGAACTTAGATCTTGGCTCAAGTCCAACTAGGCCCCTACTTAGTTTTTAATGATGAAAAAATTGAATTAGTCCATTTCAACTCTAAGTTTTCCAAAGACAATATTGCACTTGATAGTATTAGAGTTGGGGATTCTTTTATAAAACCAACAACAGAAGTAAGGAACTTGGGTGTTATTTTTAATAACAAATGTGAAATGACATCACACATTAACAAAGTATGTAAAACAGCATATTTTAGTCTCCAACGGATATCCAAGATCTTTCACCTTATTAACACCAAGCAAACTGAATTACTCATCCATGCATTTGTAACGTCTAGACTGGATTATTGCAATAGCCTATTGTTTGGAATACCTAACTATCAAATGGAAAAGCTACAATCAATTCAGAACTCTGCTGCTCGTCTCCTCTGTAAAGCTCAGAAGTCCGACCACATCACACCAATTCTGCGAAACCTCCACTGGCTACCCGTGTCTCAACGAATAGTTTTTAAAATATTACTTTTGACTTTTAAGATTTTAAAGGGCGACTGTCCATTTTACTTAAACTCTACCATAGAACTTTTAACTCCTATCAGATCACTTCGATCTAGTGGACAACTTCAACTTAAGCGAAAAGACACCAAAAAGACTCTTAAAACATATGGACACAGAAGTTTCGAGATTTGTGCACCGATTTTATGGTCTAATTTTATCACAAGATCTAATGTGTCTCTGGATGACTCATATTACTGTTTTAAGAAGAATTTAAAAACTTTTTTATTTAAAGAATACTTTAATTTATAGCATCTTTTTAGTTTTTAAAATTTTTAAGTATTCTGTTTTTAGTCTATACTGGCTTTAATTTATCTGTGGAGTTATATTTTTTATGTAAACAGCGCTGAGACGCATGTGTAGCGCGGTTTTAAAGAAGTGTTTTTTTATTATTATTATTAATTATTTCAGTTTAGAGGTATTTTGCAATTGTTTAATACATTTTTGAACATGGTAATCTTTCAGTCTAATGTTCAAGGAATCCAAAAAAAAAAAAAAAAAAAAATTCCTGCGCCTTAATTATACCACACACTTCCAAAACTATATAAAAATCTTTTTGCTTGTTTTCAATGTAATACATCATGCCTCATCTAACGTCAAGAGCATTTTATAGTTTGCTATATTCTCCTCAGTTTATTCCAATTTTTTTTTTATTATTTTTTTTTCAGCTTTATTTATTTATTTAATTATTATTATTATTTATTATGATTTTTTTACTCTTAGCTGCAAATCATGGGTTATTTGATGCGATCACCTGAGTTAGCTAATTTGGAAGTGCTTGATTTTACACCTTAAATTTCGTTCAAAATAATATCAGCACCGGTTCACACAGTTTGAAGCCCCATGCATCTGACCCATAGAATACTATTGGTGCAATTATTTTATTAAAAGGTGTAAATGCTAGATGGGGTTGAACTTTATCACAATAGTATTTCAACTTGTTTATAATAATGGTAACTTTTCCTTGCCTACATACTCAGTTTATTCACAGCTATTATTCATATATACTATGGGTTATTCTATAATATGCATTTAAAAACCAATGTTTCACATAGTCATAGTTAAAAATAAAGACCTAGTATTGAAACGGATTTCTCAAACAGCAATATTCTTGGATACATCAAAAGCTGGAGTCAGACAGAATTAGTTGTACTCTGCCATTAGTACTTTAAAAATGTGCATGACTAACACACAGTTCTAATTTAGTTTCAGATATTCGCAAACTTTTGAGACAATGCATATCTCCCTGTTTGGTAAAGAAGTCCAAGGTCTCCAGGCTGAACAGAGAGGCATCCCAGTCAGCTTTCTTCACTGCTACAACCAGAATGACAGCCATTATAGCAGAAGATCACCAACTCAGTCTGGTTGACACTTGCTATCTTCAGTAAAGTCCTGGATGCACATTTCATCAGCCCTAATAGTGAATGGTGGTTTTTGTAGTCAGCAAACTGAAACATATATGTAGAGGAAGTGATAAGCATAAAGAACAGAGTCAACCCAGAGATAACAGTACACAGCCAGAAGCAGACACAACAGGTTGCTAAGTCGCACTTGCACCTATCACTACAAATGCAAAGTTTATGTTAGTGGAAATGGAACAATATTAGGGACACCTTTCCAATACAGATACATTTTTTTCCAATGCATGTTGCTCTAATTCTGTTATTCCAGATTGCCATTTTAGTTCTACATATCATGCTAAATGTACAAATTCAGCCGTTTTTGTGCACATTTCTTTAATCTTTAGTGTCTATTTTAAAGTAAGGATAGTCTCAGTGTGTATGTAACTGCAATCAGTTTCACCATACATGTGTGCACTGCTAAATGTCTGATGTAAAAAATAAAGCTATGAAACAGAGACATAAGTCCTCATTTGGTAAGCAAACAGCAATGTTGAATTTAAGTTGTAATAAGGAGGTGAAAGGGATGTTAAATCAATTTAATCAGGTTCAATAAACTTTCAGGGAATAATATTCATCTCCCAATTATACAGCCTGAATGTACACATACGTTTAATGAAACGATCTGCTTAAAAAAGTCTGGAACAGATCTTGGCTTCCTCTGGATTGAAGTAGCCGTCACATCTGTTGAGGCTGTGGATCAGCTGACTTCTCCATTCGTCTGAAACCTCAGACACCCCTGTGGATATGAAAAGATACATTTACCACCTTAATTCTAGTACTTTCCTTGGAAATGGGAGTTTCTTTGTGGAATCAAAAAGGTAGCATATAGTCATACGGAGGTGTAAAATATTGAACATTATGAGCTATCATGAAATGTTTTATTTGTAATTATTGTGAAAGTAGATAGTTATTCACTTGGGGAAAGGTGGAAGAGAGGTAATAATAAAATGGTTTGCTTGATTATTATTGTGTTGCTTCAATTTTACCTTAAGCAAGCTGTGAAAAGAAAGACCCTTGCACTTCTGTGAAGAGGCACTGCATAAAACATCACAACAGAAACTCCTTTCTGACACCCTTGAAATGAACGGAATAAAAATTTACATTTATAATGAATTGCCATTATTAAACGTACATAGTCAGGTTAATCTAAATTATATGTTGAAGCTATATCTCCAGGAGTATAACCAGCTATAACTGATCTAGTTTAGTGTTGCAATGATCCACTGTTGATATGGCCCAACTCCAATTATGACTTGGATCTTTCCATTTTTTTTTCTATTAAACATGTTCGTATTTTGCTTGTACAAATGCATAAAATGAAAAGGGGGTGACTAAATATGTAATATTTATATATATGAATATTCTGTGCTTTTATTTAACAGCTTGGATAACGACATTTAGTTCACAGATTTCTCGAAGACCGTACGTGGACACTTGAGGGATAAACGAAAAAACAATCGGCGTCAGACGACCATCGTATTCAAGGACAGATCATATCATGAATGAGCCTCTCACTCCTAAAATTTACGCTTAAAGAACACTATATTGTATTAAAAAACAAAATTTATTACTTACATTGCTAAATTATATTCCGTGTTATCTTCGTTAATACACTCTGTCACACGCACCAAATAAAGCGCTTTGGTTTTTAATGATTCCGTTTTCACACCATAAAAACTGCAGTTAGATGTCCAGACTCCCGTATACGCCATATCGAATCACATAATCGTAAAAACTAGCTTTAGTCGCTATGAATAGTAGTTATTGAAACATGTAAAGCGTGAGTTGAATGCAGCGGCATGGAAACCGGAAGTGAAACTCCCCAACTCTCGCCCAACTCTCGGGGTCACAAGCTCGGCCTGCGAGATTTGAAGTTGGCATTCCATTTTCTCTACTTCTATGTTCAAAGTAACAGTTAAACATTAGCTTGTCGTGGAACACTACTGAGGGACGTCTAGCGGTCAAAAACATAAACAAACACGCGATCGGGCCTGGCCCCCGTTTCACAAAAAAACTTAAGTCGGTTTCCCTGACTTAGGGCTTGGTTACCAACGTAATTAAGTCGTTACGTCACTAAGTCCCGTTTCACAAAGAATCTCAAAGGTCGCTTACGTCGTTTTTTTCTTAGCTGTAAGTCGACGATGTCAAGCCTCCTCGGGAGGAGACTAATTAAGTCGGCAAGCTCAACTAAAACTCGGTAAATGAGAGCATAAACAACAAAAATTTGGAAAGAACATACCTCCTTCAAGATATTGTGTTATAATATCCTTGAATAGCACTGACATTTATGGAATATTGAAACAAAAAATAAAATTCCACTTTACCCAGCCGATCGCGTGTTTGTTTATGTTTTTGACCGCTAGACGTCCCTCAGTAGTGTTCCACGACAAGCTAATGTTTAACTGTTGCTTTGAAGTTGTATTGAAGTTAAACTAATCAATAAAGTTCAAAAACAAACTTTGTGTTTTGGCTGACTTTTATCGTTGATAAACGATCGTTCTCGGCCGAAAGAGGCCATGAAACGTCATGTCTTGTGAAACTTTTGCAATTTTACACCTCCTTTTCTTGAAGAGTTTCTCGTGCGCGTCGACTACGGTAAGCACGCCAAGCTAAGACGTTAGATTCTTTGTGAAACACTCCAAGTCGACTTCAGCTAAGTCGACCTAGCTAGGCCACCCAGCTCGAGTAAGACGTCTACGGATTTAAGATTCTTTGTGAAACGGGGGCCTGAACGTCAACAAGTGCATCTGAACTATGCGAAGGGAGGTTACTCCAAAATCATTTCTATACATTTCGGCGCTTATATGAAACTTAGTGAATGCAAAAAAAAGACTCACCTTTTAGTCTGCAAACCCAAAGCTATGTAACTTGAAAGGCAAACGGCAGAATTTTCCATTCTAAAACCATGTTATGGCAGCGATATGGTCGATCTCAGCCCGGGAGCCACCGGTCTGCCGCTAGGTGGCTTTTATCCAAACCGGAAGTTCAAGAATTTGAATTGGGTGAAATTTTTTGAGATTTATAGGGTGTCAGAAACGGTGAAATATCTCGGCTATAAAGGGTATAAAAGTTTTGTTATGTATACTGTCATTTTTAAAAGTAAATTGCAAATTATGTCAGATGCTCCTCGAGTTGATTTAAACCCTATTTTGTGTAGAAAAGCGAGTTTGAAACCAAAACTTTTACTAAAGCTACAGCGGAAGTTCAACTTTGACTCTAATGCTTGCATTCTTAGAGAACAGGTTCCAATTTTAAATTACCAATAAGTTGTGACACATTTATTCAGCTTTCTGTAAATGTAAGCATGTAAGGAACTTTACCTTCATCCAGGAATGGCACAAATCAATTCACACCCGTGTATGCAAAAAATGTCTTCCTTGCAACAGCCGTATACCAGCCTCGTTTTGACTCAGTGAATTCTGTTGGTATTCTGACCTCGTTTTGGTTTTTCCACCGCTCAATATTGTCTATATAGAGAAATAAGGCTTGCACAGGAAGAATGGAGGAAAATAAACATTTCATATTTTTTTTCTTTGTAAATAAGCATTTATTTATTATATGAGGCCAACTGATAAGAGTTCCTTTTTTATGAAAAAACAAAACAAAAGAGACATCAATTGAATTTGCTTTATTTTATTTTCATACATGTAATACACATATACATTGTATATTTGTGGCAATTTTTTTTTTATTTTAGCAAAACATCAATATGGCGATTATTTTACACTTCTTAATCAGTACATATAGAACACACCACTCCTTTTAAAAACAGGATCAATTTTAATAATTATAATAATATTATTTTATGAATTTACCTTGGGTCAGCAGCTTTTTTCACTGATACCCAGTTAGTCCTGTACCAATCCATACTTGCATTTGAATTTATTTTTATAAGTATAATTTTTTGTCTACAAGGCATGTCATGTATGCAAGAGCTAAACTTAGCATACCTTACCTATGGTGCATGGTTCAAATTAATATACTGGTAAAATATATGACAAATGTAGTAATACTGATGATCAATAAATATTATTATTAGCAACAGCTAGCACAGCACAAAAAATATTTTTCAGTCCTTAAAAGATTGTCTTAGGTAAGTTAGGTTGTAATGGTGCTCACTGCCACACAGTATTTGGAAATGATAGGTGATTCTGTCATAAAAACTGCAGGCCAAGGAATTGCAAAATGATTAGTCCTGGTCCCATTCATGTTCTTCAAGCCTAGAAAAATATTAGGTTAAATATTAAAAAGTTTTAAAAAGTAATTTACAAGAAAACTTTTGTAACTGCTTATATCTTTCTACACACACACACACACACACACACACACACACAAATGTAACAGACGGACTCTCTGGTTGTGTAAAATGACTTTATTGCTGTAACTAAAATTTTCACCCTGTAATAAAGGTGACATATGATTAAATAAAATGACATACAATAAATAACTTATAATTCTATAGTTTACCTCTATGATAAGGAAATAATAAATTTGATATAGATAACTACGGTTTATAAAGGCTATAACGGCTTACCCTGATCTTATTCAAGGGCGTTTAGAAAGAGTGCTGGATATACCAATACGGCTTGGTCTGAAAACTAAAGAGTAGAAAACGATGTAATACAGTATTGTATAGTGGAGTTGGATACGCAAAAGGCAAGATAAAATATAACTAGAATTAACTAGATGACATCCAACTTACCACATAGAAACAGACAGACGAACAGCAACTTCAGCACTATTTGAAAATACGGCGCCAATGCCTTTTATAATGTCAAGTCACATGACAAAGACGCGGGAAGACAGAACAAAGGGACATAGACAAAGGAACAGACAAAGGAACAATTAGAGGGCGTCAGAATTACATCAAGTCACAAGACAAGACGAGTGACGAGTCCATAGTTACACAAACAAAACAACAATACACACTAAAATCAATATAAATAATTAAATCACAATCTTGATAATATATTAGGGAAGCTGGTAACAATTGAATTATCTAAAATAGAACTTTTTACTCTAAAAGTGTATCAGTATAAGTATAGATAAATGAAGCTCATCAGCAGCAGCTGAACTGTGGCAAACATGCATATCTTTAAATCAATTAAGATCCCATTTAAATGAAGCCCTGAAGAGTTTAGGAAATACATACAAGTCTACAAACTAGAGTGTTCACAACTACCATACACTAATTATTGTACTAGTACATTTTGTTTCATAAAATACACAATATTTATAAATTAAAACAAAGGAGGAATTTTACAAATATAATGTTCTTTTTTCATGAAACAATTTTCCTTCAAAAACTTATAACCCATGTTTTTGCAGGTTTGTGCATGGGAGATTTTTTAACAAAAATAAACTTTTCCTTATAACAAAAATTTGCAATTTGAAAACACACTTAAAATGTAATAGTGGCTTTTTATTATGTTAAGTGTTTATCTATTTAAAATGGTCAACCAATGAAGGTTGTAATATGCAATGTAAGAAATAAAACTCATTTTTGAGAAAAAAATTCTCTCATTGATATCACACATTTGTCTCCTGACAAATGAGTAAACATGTGAAAAGTTAAAATTTGTTATTCATATTTTTGAAAAATATGCTTGTGATTAGTTTTCAATTTTGCATCTTTCACAACTATAAAAGTTACAAGTGTGAAAATAGCGTCATTGGATAATTTACAAGCATGTGTACCCCTACACTCACCCCATGCACACACATGCTGGGCTGATAACAATGCTCTTCGCTGACATGCCAGTACCTTAAATCGACTTTCCCATAGTGAATGTCCTATCTAAGCTTTTTGTTGGGCATGATATATTATTCAATTTATGATAAAATGAAAAATATGTTCAAGAGATATTCCAACAGACTGTTATGAAAAGTTACACTATATTTGGCAGTATATATATATATATATATATATATATATATATATATATATATATATATATATATATCTTCAGCTGTGTAATACCGATACCTTATTATGATAGCTTAATATAAGCCTTTGTACTGTCAATGATCAAGGTCACGGAAAGTATAAAAAGGTAGATAAACCTATTATTTATTGGACATTCCTGTACAAGTTTAACTCCTTTTCATGGATAATATTACATTTTTTGTATTTTTTTTAATCTTACTTAAATCAAAATGTAAGGAAAGAGCATGAAAAGGGATTTGCAGAATATCTAAAAAATGACTTTCATATCCTCAAAAGTGAATTATCTCCCTCTCATAATATATCTATCTATGCAGAATCAAGTATATTACATGTCATTTAACAAGCCATTCCATCTAATAAAAACCAAAACACAAAAAAATATCAGAAGAGGGCAAATTCTCAATATCTTACTGTGACATTCATACAAGACATGAGGCAATACATCCCCCATATTCACATACTGTGAGCACCACAACCACACACACTGTCATTTCATGAAGTAAATTTAATCTAGTTAACTTCAAAACAACAAGAAATGCATAAAAAGGCAAAAATTGTAGTCCATTTCAACTCTAAGTTTTCCAAAGACAATATTGCACTTGATAGTATTAGAGTTTGGGATTCTTTTATAAAACCAACAACAGAAGTAAGGAACTTACATTTAATAACAAATGTGAAATGACATCACACATTAACAAAGTATGTAAAACAGCATATTTTAGTCTCCAACGGATATCCAAGATCTTTCACCTTATTAACACCAAGCAAACTGAATTACTCATCCATGCATTTGTAACGTCTAGACTGGATTATTGCAATAGCGTATTGTTTGGAATACCTAACTATCAAATGGAAAAGCTACAATCAATTCAGAACTCTGCTGCTCGTCTCCTCTGTAAAGCTCAGAAGTCCGACCACATCACACCAATTCTGCGAAACCGCCACTGGCTACCCGTGTCTCAACGAATAGTTTTTAAAATATTACTTTTGACTTTTAAGATTTTAAAGGGCGACTGTCCATTTAACTTAAACTCTACCATAGAACTTTTAACTCCTATCAGATCACTTCGATCTAGTGGACAACTTCAACTTAAGGGAAAAGACACCAAAATGACTCTTAAAACATATGGACACAGAAGTTTCGAGATTTGTGCACCGATTTTATGGTCCAATTTTATCACAAGATCTAATGTGTCTCTGGATGAATCATATTACTGTTTTAAGAAGAATTAAAAAACTTTTTTATTTAAGGAATACTTTAATTTATAGCATCTTTTTAGTTTTTAAATTTTTTAAGTATTCTGTTTTTAGTCTATACTGGCTTTAATTTATCTGTGGAGTTTTTATTTTTTATGTAAACAGCGCTGAGACGCATGTGTAGCGCGGTTTTAAAGAAGTGTTTTATTATTATTATTATTAAAAATTCATGATTAAACTTCGACATTCATTCAAGATGTAACACGAGACTGCTGCTGTAGTTACTTGAATATTGCAAAATATACTGCCTGTCGTACATGTAGAAAATCGATAAGTTGCAGGTTAGGTTCCTTCCTAAATTTTTTACATATTCAAAAACAAATGTCACACTATAAAAAAAAAACTGAACAGACAAAGAAAAATCACCTTCATCTGCATTTGGCACAATTCAATAGAACGTGTTTTGTGTGCCGCCATTTTGTAACACGACATTAACTTGACAGAATATTCAGTGAAACCGATACTTGAACACTACTTTGGTACATAAAATATAGCTTGAGAATATACTTTATCGTTCTGTCAAGTGCATTAT
Organism: Lingula anatina; assembly: GCF_001039355.2. The sequence continues at coordinate 32,876 of NW_019775444.1, forward strand.
TAAAATTATCAACATGTCAGCGTATAAACGTCTGTTCATCTTACCTGTCTCTATGCCTGCTTCTCCCGCCAGATTGGTTCGAGCCGCCACTCCAAGTTTTGAAAACGAGGCCAAATCTAATGTTCTCCAAAATAACCGTCATATGAGCCGGTGGCTCCCGGGCTGTCTGCAGCACCGATGTCGTTTTTTCATGTATTATTTTGAATTTCCATAACAACTCTCATTATGACAGTGACACACTGTATACTATCGATATACACTTGGAAAACTGAACATTCAATTTGTTCAACCGAAATGCAAGATTTACCAAGAAAAACGCTCTCGAGTCATATGCTCAATGCAACGTGACAGTCCCAGTTTTGACTGATGTAAATACTTCGCACTAAAATAGAGATTTTACAAAGAGCAAATAATAATTTGAAAAATAATAATAATTAAAAAAGAGGAAAGGTCTCACAAAAAATTATTCTTCATAGCGTAATTTGAGCATATATAGTTTCATAAATCATTATAATGTAAAAAAATTAGGTTTGTCCATTTTTTCTGCAATCATTTCATTTTTGGGTACAAAATTCCAAGGTCAGCTTGGGAAAAACTTGTGTGCTATTTTTATACAGCTGATACAACACTTTCGTCCGTTTTACATTGTGAGTTTACATCAAGTTCTAAATTTTATTCTTTGAAAGTTTCAATCAAAATAATAGGCTATTTACAGTTTCATGGATTTTCATAACAGCTATGGATTTTTGCAAAATATGGCGAAGCACACGTCGCGGACTATTTTGTGCAAGCGCGCAGGATTACGCATTGATATGCCAGATCTCCGGACAGACTAATTTTTTTCCTAGTGCCCGTGCATATGGACTTCCTTTTTTATGTATACTTGTACCATTTTTTAAAAAATAAATCTATTTCCTGTTGTTTTTTGTCCTCTTTTTTTTCATGAATATAAAAGAGGTAGACTCACTGTTCATATCAGCCAAAAATCGATTCTCCTGGAGTAAATGACAATTCCCCCCTTCTTACCAATAGTTACTGGGGTACTGAATCAGTTCTGATATTCAAAATTATTCTCTACTGTAATTTTTTTTTATTTGTTTTAATATTTTAAAAGATTATTACAGAGTAAAGCCATCATGTGATTGGATGGCAAGAACAGATTCCAAATTACTGTTGCCAAGGTCAAATTTTACCGCTCAGTGAGACTTTGACGAACGCAATATACAGTATTTAGAGTATTTAGCCATTCTTCGACCAAGTTTAAATTTTCACAAAATTTGAGCCCGACATAACGTCCTGGCGCGAGAAAACGGCTATATATCACTCCGCTTCGACAGTATGTGTCCTACTGTTATACATATTGACGTGTATCTTCTGAAGTTTGTAACTGAAAAAAAAAATCAGTGGAGCAAGGTCACTGTTCTGTACGTAACTCAGAATAATAGTATGCCCATCCTCCATGCTGCTCTAACGGCATATTTGCTTTCTAAATAAATTATTATTTGCTTGAATTTTTGTTAAAATTCCTTTTTATGCATATATTATTTATATTTATCCACAGACAGAACCAAAAAAAAAAAAAAAGAAAAGAAAAGAAAAGAAAAGAAAAAAAACAGTTCAGGTAACGTTATAAATTATAAAAGGTGAATGCGATTCATGCTCGCAATGCAGATTGACTTTTTCGTGTTGTGCTCCAAGCCGATAGGAACTTGTCCATTCAGGTTTTTGCTGTTTGAAAATGCTTCTTCACTCCCTATGGACTCCCGTTAGAATTTTCACCTGAAAGACAATTTTTTTACAATGTAAGACAAAATTCATGTTTCACGTTCAATTTTTGAACATCTAAACTTCTTATCTCTATTACGAAGATTTTGCAGGATCTATTCCGAGTCATCGTTAAAATGTTTTAGCTTATTAAAAACATGTTTGGTTTATTACTTTTTTCTGCACGCGTGTAGATGAAAAGATTTTTGGATCAATACAAATCAGATTAAATCGAACTTATTTTTTTTAAATTCAATTCCAAATCCTTTTCTAATTTCGTTTTTAATCTTGTTAAGAACTTAAAGGGGAAGTGACAGTTTAAATTTCAATACGAACGACTGATGCACTTGACGATATTTACCTTAGATTTATCCATATCTGTCGTAGGCGGGTTTGGTTTCCTTTCCGCATGATCCTACGCAGGGACACTGCTTGTACCTGCCCCATTGGCATCTGACGGGACCAGGAAAGGATTTGCTGGTTTTTATGCACTCTCCTATGCAAAGCTTTGTTCCCTTCACTCCACAGGGAGCGCGAGCCCAACCTCGATATCGGCAATGAACGCCCACCATCCTAAAATTCCCCCAAACGCCTGTGTAAGGGCCTCTACCTGTGCAGTTCAACGGATCGTAACGACACCTTTTCGGGTGTCTCATAACACTGCCCCAGCAATCCCCTTTGATGACGCCTGAAAATGGTGGGGTTTTAACGCATCCGGAACCGTCGTTGTTGCACCGCATGCAAGTTGCAACTTGCCATCTACGTGCCAACCTTTCAGAGCATTTCCTCGCACACGGGCTCCATGCGGTCCAAGGAGATCTTTTGTAAATGTATGCATCTGATGCAGTTAATGCAACTGCCAAACAGATAAATAAGGCGCACCACTGCATTTTTGCAGATTTTTTTCTGTCTTTGTAGTTGGTTGTTTGAAACGCTATGGTGACGTCACTGGATCGGCAACGACGTCACTTTTCTGGCAAAATGATAACGTCGCGCTCGAGAGAACGTTACAGAATAGAACACTTGCATGCTCCAGTCTGTCCGCAGATCTTGCATATCAATGCGTAAGCGGTGATCAATACAAAAACACCTACGCGCTTGCACAAAATAGTCCGCGACGTGTGTTTCGCGCCATGTTTTCAAAAATCCGTAGTTGTTATGTAAATCCACGAAGCTCTGTAAACAACTCATTATTTCGCTTGAAACTTTCAAGGAATAAAATTTAGAACTTGATGTAAGCGCACAATATAAAATGAACATTTTAATTTCGACGAAAACCTTGTATCAGATGTCTAAATATAGCACACGCATTTTTCTCAAGCAGATCGTGTACTTTTGTACCCTAAAATGAAATGATTGTAGAAAAAATGGACAAACTTACTTTATTGATATTATAACGATTTATGCAACTATATATGCTGGAATTGAGCCAATTAGAATAAAAAATTGGTACAGCCGTCCTTTTTTGTGAAATCCCTATTTTAGTGCGAAGTATGTAGACTCGCCCTTCAAGAAATCGACGCCTTCAAGAAATCGACGCAAACCGGAATTACGTGCTTTATTCGCTATTTTTCCCGGCATGCTCGGCGTAAACATACTGCGTAGTCAAGTAAGTTGTAGCGTCTGATACAAAGTATCGAACGCAACATTTAAACTTTTGTTTATAATACAAAAAGCGTTGATAACGACCTTACACATGTTGTAGAAGAAGTTAGTTGAACAGAAATAATGTTTACTTACATAACTTTCCGTGCTTTTATGCTCTTGTCGACGTCCTATTATTTGCGCATCCTTCGTATGAGTAACTCAAATTTAATTTATCATTATTTATTGTCGCCGGTGAAACTTTGTAAGTTCAAATGAAGTAGAAAAATACCACATTCATCTGCTTTATATATTCTAGATTTTTAAAATTCTAACAGGTGCGTGTCCTTTGCTAGAAACGTTACTGGCTGATTGATGTTTTCCACATGTTATCCCAGCCGTAATACTCTATACTCTGGATGTTTATCACCTCCGTAGTACCCGACGTAGTAGGCCTATTACAGGTACAATGTACACGGCTTGTAAACACATTGCTTCAAACTTAGTGATAAACACAAACCTTGAAAAAAGGCATCTTAAGTATCCAAATGATGTCCTTTGTTTTTGTCTCCAATTCATCTCTCTTGTGAGTGTAAATAAAATCGTCCCGATCAATTGTAGTTAGGATTGTTTTCTTGTTTGAGTCAATAATATGTGTCACAACACACATAGGCCTACACATGTAGTAGTTTGGTGAATCGCTAGAGACCCTTACAATAGTAATGTTACAAGACGGGTTACGTAAGTAACTGATCTTGAGGTTTAATTTAAAAAAGAAATCCTTTAGAATATCCAACTTCAGCAAAGGATGGCCTAGTTCTGTTTGTTTATCTAAAATAAAAGCCCAAATTACTGTATGTGTGTTTACATTTTAAAACAACATTAATTAAACCAAAAATGTCAAATCAGTTTTCAGAATGCCACGGAAATATAACTTAGAACAATTAGATGCAGCTGTTTTGTCTGTGCAAGCAGGCACGTACACGTTGACTGAAGCGTCACGCGCTTTTGGTGTCCCAGTAACAACGATTGGTGACCATGTGTCAGGTACCGAATCTTAGAATATACAAGTAGTGACTATAAAAGTAATGAACCTGTGAACAATATACGTGAGCATATACGCTGGTAATGACGGTATGAGTTGCATTTTATGTTCGTATTAATAACAATAAAAACAAAGAAAAACTAAAACGTAAATTGGTTTGTAAATAAAAACGTTTTTATTTTAATTTTATGAGTATTTGTTCTTTAATTCTTGCCTTGGGCAAATTCTCTTTCCTGTCCTGCTCTTAAGGTATATCCTGTTTCACTTCATTTCTCTGTCTCTCTTATATGCGTCTATCACAAAAGGAAGACTGAAGTTTACACCTAAGAAAAAAACTTTAATGAACCCAGACGACGAGGAAGCCCTAATAGCCTATGCTATGCTTATGGCTGACTGGGGGTTTCCTCTGACAAGAGACCTGATGGGGCACTTTGCAAAAGGGATTATGAAAGAAAGGGACCCAAATGTGGAGTTTCTTGCATCGGATGGTTGGTGGTGGCGCCTTAGGCAAAGGCACCCCGAGCTCTCCCTAAGAAAGCCGGGATTAATCAATAGGTGTGCCTGTGACTGAAAATAATAATGATTGTGGTAATAATAATGATGGTCATTGCGAATTCAATTTTTTTACAACCTAAAATGTTCACATATGAGTGTGGGCTTTTTTCCTCCATTTAACAAAGGCATTGTGTTAAAGGTACTTAAAGGCAAAATCGCTGTGCTGTAACCGTTCTAGAAAATTATTTTTCAGAGGCAGAGCCGTCATGTCGCAGCAATCCGTTGCAGAATCGCATTTTGATTTACTAAAAGAAACTCTCGCACTGCACAACATTACCTGTCCAAGTAAAATCTACAATGTAGATGAGACTTACTTTCAATCTAAAGCAAGCTCGAAAGTTGTCACCAAGAAGGGAAAACAGTTCCCATATGAAAGAGAGGTAACCAATGCCAACCATGTTACTGTCGTGGAGTGTGGCAGTGCTGTTGGCCAGCTGCTGCCACCGATGATTATATTCGAAGGCTGTCCCCCAGCACCTGAAGCCATACAGCAAGGGCCGGAGGACGCCCTTTATGGCTCCTCTGAGTCGGGGTACATAGACTCTGACATGTATTTGCAATGGTTTGTCAAAATTTTTTTTGAAACACGCCCCCTCTGCCAGGCCCCTGATATTGTTGCAAGACAACTAAGCAGCCCATGCTTCCAAAGGTCTTATTGACAGTGCTAAGGAAAACAACATCATTTTGTTTAATATCCCAGCACACACTTCTCATTTTTTACAACCCCTGGATCAAATTTTTAAAGATCTAAAATTGGAGTATAGAAAAATTGCAAAATCCGCCAGTCTTTTACGGAAAAACCTTCTTATCACTAAAGCAACTTTTCCAGCAATTTTTAAATCTGCTCGAAGGAAAGCACTAACAACAGAAAAACTATCAGCGTCTTTCAAAACTACAGGAATATGGCCACTCAACCCAAAGGCTATAAAGGCAGATAAATACATAGAAAACGACAGAGCACATAAGAAGACAAAGACAAGTTTAGACGTGTGCAGCCTCATATTGGAGTGCAGCGGTGACGACGAAGAGAGAAAAGACCAAACCACTCAGACATATTACGATGACAATGGACAGCCGACAGACAAGACGGACTCGATGACGCAAACAGACTCTACTGACGCGACACCTGTCTGTTACTGTGGTCACATATGCAAGATTGAGCAACACCCAATGGTGAAGATGGGCATAGTGTCTCCAACCATCGCGAAAGTGCTAATTGTACCAGCAGAAGGGGCGCCCATGAGAAAAAGAAGATTTGCAACAGATTATAGTAGATCGCAAGTACTGACGTCGGACGAAGTGATGGCAGAAAAAAGAAGAAAAGAGGAAGAAAGCCAAAGGATTGTTCAAGAAAAACAGAAGAAAAGGGAAGATGCCGCTAAGCGAAGGATAGAGAAGGAGGAGGAGAAGAAAAGAGCGGGCGAGGAGAGGGACAGAAAGAGGGCTGAGGCACACGATCGAAAGGCAAAGAAGGCCTTGGAAGTGGAACGAAGAAAAGAATTAAGAAGACAGGAGAAAGAGAAAAAGGAAGAAGAGAAAAGGAAAAGAGCATATGAAAAGAGGGTAAAAAGAATGGGCATCGTGGCAGGAAATTTCTTCCTTGTAGAACCGAGGGAAGGGACGGAGGCACCAAGTAGACCTACACCCCGTCGGCCGGCACCGATCTGTAGTGTTTGCAATGGAATGGAGCCACCAAGTACTAGCACAACTGAGTTGGTGGAAGAAGTGTACGAGTTTATTCGGTGTGTCGTTTGCAATGCGCAAGAACATCTTACTTGCGCGAAAACACCCACATTTTTGGACGTTTTTTTATGCCATAACTGCTGGCAGGCATCAGAATAAAAGAGTATTGGTTTAGTTCTTTTCAACATGTATATTGTTTATTATCATAATTACAGTTTTTTCAACGTATTAATATTACAGATAAAGTAATGTACATAAATTTGTGGCCCTTCATTTGCCCCTTCATGTCTGTTGTAAATTCTGTCGTCTGTGATTGTTTGTTTTCTGTCACATTGTTCATCTTGAAATGATAAAATGTGTGTGTATTCTTTTTTCCGTTTTGATTAAAATGGGGCGGTATACGTAATTAGGACTACCTCTGTATATTATAAGATTGTAGTGCAAATATAAGTGGTCTTTGAGAAAAGTAAAATCTTTTATGACCAAACACTATTTGTGAGTCTTGAGTTCGTTCTCAGTACGTTTACTTAAGTTCAATTTCTAATACACTTTCTATAAACATATATGACGCCTTACACGCTTCAAACATCATTAAAAGCCGAATTCGTGAATCGTTTGAACTTTCTTGAAATGCTATGAAAACATGAGACAACATTGAAATATAAATCGAAATAAAAAAAAACACAACTTAGTCTTAAATAGTTTTTTTTACTTAAAAAAAAACTATAGACTTGCCCTTCAAGAAATCGACGGAAAATAGCTCTTTTTCAATTTTGAATGGGCACTGTAGAAAACATATAACAGCTAAAGCTCTCAAATTAAGCACATATGTGTGATATCATGTGAAGAATAAGTTCTGTAAATTTCAATCCAAGCAGTTGAGTACATTTTGAGACAGAACGCTTTAAATGTGCAGCAAACCGTAACGCTAATCCCTTCAAGATCTCGACGAAAACCGGAAGTGCGTCATGACGTCACTCGCTTCTACTTGGAAAGCTGCTTGGTGATTTTCCGATGAGAAATATTTCGTGGCTCATACAAATGTTCGGAAAATGACCATGCAGATAAAAGAAAATTCACTAATCAAAATTGAAACTGCGTAATTACATAGGAAAACATTGTGCATTCCTGACCTCGACTTGTCAGTGTAAACAAAGTGTACTGAACGCATCGCAATACTTTGTATCAGACGCTTCGTTTTACTTGACAACACAGTGTTTACGATGGGCATGACAGGAAAAACAGTGCAAAAAACACGCACTTCCGGTTTTCGTCGATTTCTTGAAGGCGTCGATTTCTTGAAGGGCGAGTCTATGCGTGGTTTGCAAAGTCATTTACTTAATAGTTTGATAAAAAACGAAGTCCTTCTCAACAGAAAATCATCCAGCATCTTCCCAAGCACAATGGAATGACGTCACGACGCACTTCCGGTTTCCGTCGAGATCTTGAAGGCGTAAGTGTTATGGTTTGCAGTACATTCAGAGCGTTCTATCTCAAAATCTACACAACCAATTTTATTGAAATTTACAACATTTATTCTTTACATAATATCGCACCTATGTGCGAAATCTGAGAGCTTGAGCTTATATACTTTAGCTACAGTGTTCATTCAAATTTGAAAATGAGCTATTTCACGTCGATTTCTTGAAGGGCAAGTCTAAGTTGTTTGCATTGGAGAACAGTCCGTATTATCAAGCCTTCCTTTCCTGGATATACTGTAACATTACAATCTATGCTAATTATACGTAATCAGAATAATAACACGATTTGCTTTTGCACCGGTGTAGTAAAAATTGATTTAAGACCAGACAAAATCGATGTTTACTAACTAGCGCGACTTGCCCTAATTTCGAGGAATTTTGAATTTTTTAAATTGGAAATTGTTCTTTCCAACACGCGTATGTTTTGGAAGTATATGACTTACATCATAAAATAGGGGCAGGGGCAGATGATATTAGGGTTTCATAGGCTTTTTTTTCTAGCATGGCATCTCAAACAATTCACTTCCATTGGTACATGTAGCCTTGCCCACTGACACAGTTTGATGAACTTTCGTAGACCAGAAAATGTTTTACTGATGTATAATATGAAGGACAAAAAATATTTTACTTAAATATTTCCTTTATTTTACTGACATCAANAGGTCAGTCGAAACTGGGACTGTCACGTTGCACTGAGCAAGTGACTCGAAAGCGATTTTCTCGGCAAATCTTGCATTTCAGTTGAAAAAAATTGAATGTTCAGCTTTTCAAGTGTATATTTATAGTATACAGTGTGTCACTGTCATAGTGAGAGTTGTTATGGAAAATAATACGTGAAAAAACGCCATCGGTGCTGCAGATCGACCATATCGCTGCCATAACATGGTTTTAGAATGGAAAAAATCTGCCGTTTGCCTTTCAAGTTACATAGTTTTGGGTTTGCAGACTAAAAGGTGAGTCTTTTTTTGCATTCACTAAGTTTCAAATAAGCGCCGAAATGTATAGAAATGATTTTGGAGTAACCTCCCTTCGCATAGTTCAGATGCACTTGTTGACGTTCAGTACCAGTGAAATGTTATATTTTGTTGCAAAGTTATAGTTGTACTTTGTTTACATACAATGTGTAGGCCTACTAGTATACCTTTATCCGTTCTATTTCCTTTATGGAGTTGGAATCTAGACCTAATTACGAAATAGGGTGTGTGTGTCTATACACACCTGTTAACTAGCACATTGCGCAATCAGCATTACAGGTGTACTAATTTAAAGGTCTTTCCTGGGCAGGTTTCAAAGTTGTTTTACATTATAAGTTTTAATATAGTGATTTTTTAAACAAATTTTCTCAATTTATCTGAAATTGTTGGTAGTAAAAAGAGTCTTCAAATTTAACAAGTTAAAAAAATCGTTTGTCAAGGCAGAGACACACATTTATGACCTATGCATTGTGCTTTTTCAGTTTTAGTGAAGGTTGACAGCATACCTACCCCTGCCTTAGCTATCGCATGAGAATGGACTTGATGGCATGGAATGATGAAAAGATACCAGTTAGACAAAGCAGAAAGTAATTAAGTGTTTATATATAAAAAAGCAAATACTTCATTATTTTTTAACTAGCCTATTGCTAGTAGGACCAAGGAATTATTAATACTATATAGTATAGTAAGAAATTACTTTGATAAACAACTGGTGTGAGACTGACAATGAGGTGAGTTTTTTTTAATCTATGGATTTTTCATTAAATTTCAGTTTTTATCTGCTTTGTATAAATTTCTTGTTTATACATACATGTATGATTTTATCATTATATTATATTATATTTATTTTTAACAGATTCCCAAATTTCATATCAGCTGACAATAAGAGAAGAGGTGTTCTAGTCAAGACATGGGAAAATGTAGTTCCATACGATTTTGTGTGATGGTGCTGTGCTGTTGATGCAGGTGTGACTGAACAAGAGATGGTGTTTTGTAGAGTCTTGGATATTGTTTACCCTAGAAACATTTCCAGGCGACAAGAGGATTAGGCTAGTGACTATATTCCGTCAAATTCGTTTAGCGACCCTATCATTATCACACTCCCTCTATTGTATTTTCTGACTTTATAATTGTATCTAATCTTCTTACGTTAGATGGAATAAATGCACACATACATAATCTTATGACTGTACTTTATTTATTGAAATAACCACATTTAGATAAGATAAGAGTTTATTTAGCCAATTATAAAAATCGGAAATCATTTTCCTTTCTTTCGGAGCAATATACAGAGTAAAATAATAGAATAATACAATAAATAAATAAACTTAGAATTTGGTTTTGAGATCAAATTAAAATGCGTCACTGCACTTGGATAAAAGCTGTTTAAAAAGCGTTACTGCCTTTAAACGTGCACTAATGTAACTTATACACGTACACAGAGACTGTTTTCGGCACGCTCGGCTGTCACGTTTAACGTTTATTTAATCTAAAGGCAACCTAGCTATAACAATTATTATTATATTTAGTAAACTGATGAGCGTTTTTCCCTTTTTTTTCCATTTTGAAAGGCCAGTAGGGCCTATACAAAAGTGAAAATCGTTTTACGTTGTTTTCAGAATGTCCACAGCCCCGCGCCCGTGACCTCTTTCAGGGCCGTATACGTTTAAGCACCATCTAATGTTTAATTTCTAACTATTAGTTGAAAGTGAAAATCGTTTTACGTTGTTTTCAAAACGTCCACAGCCCCGCGCCCGTGACCTCTTTCAGGGCCGTATACGTTTAAGCACCATCTTATGTTAAATTTCTAACTATTAGTTGATTTTACAACTATTTCCTATGGGAGGACGCTTGTGGGCGGTATTTATTGCTTGTAGACTGTTGTGTGGACGGTAATTAGTGCTTGTGTTCGGTAGTGTTCGGTTGTTCTCTGTTTTCCTCGGTTGTCGACGGTAATTAGGTACGGGGTGATGGATACACTTGCACTTGCTTTTAATATTCTGCACACTTAGGTTGCAAACATTATAACCGGCGTATCCCTGATTGACTTTAACTGTCCGTAGATGATCAAATGCGACTAGAAATAAGTTTACGCGAGGCATGCGACGAGCCTACCTCAAAGGTAATCATAATTCTAATTGCACTTACAAAAAGTTTATCGGGGGAATGCAACTGGACGGCCCCTGATTGTCAACAACTTACCGGACCTGGGATGATCAAAAGTAATTAGGCTTTAAATCCTTCGTCAGGGCAAGACACTTACTTTTATGAACATCTTACAAAATTTCAGGTTATATTTTGGCTAATAAACAACAAGATCTTTAGTCCCGTCCCAAAGTTTTCACATGTTAGAAAATGATCGCGGTTTTGACAGAAAAGTAACACCGACTAATGCTATTGCTATGCACATTTGTCGGACCTGAATTGTCAATAAACATTTGTTTTATTTCTCATCTGATATTGCTTGAAATAACCGCATTCAGTGCACTAATGTAGCTTTTACGCGTACAGAGCCCGTTCACTGCACGCTCGGCTGTCACCTTGAACGCTTGTTGAATCTAAAGGCAACCTAGCCATAACGATATGTATAACTGTATAGGGCCTACTTATGAACGTTTTTCCCCTTTTTGCATTTTGGAAGCCTAGAATACAACAGTTAACATCGTTTAACGTAGTTGTCAATGCAACAAATGTGACAATTGAGTGTGGTTCTCCGTTTGAAAACGTCTGCAGACCCGCGTCCATGACCGCGTACATGACGTTTTTTTTTTCAATAAAGCACCATCTTGTGTTAAATTTCTTACTATTAGTTGCTTTTACAACTATTTCATATGGGAGGACGCTTGTGTTCGTCGTTGCTTCTTTAGCTCGACTATCCAAAGACACGCGGTCTCACACATGAATCCAGAAAACGCATGTTTCACGTTCAACCCTTTATTCAATCTCCTTCTACTAGAGAATACGCATATAACTCTAATCAAGACAATCAACTGCACAACATCTCCATTCCTTTAAAAAATTAAATCTGCTTTCATCTCCTTTCCTTTAAAATTCCTTTCTTTTTTCTTTCTTTCTTTCTTTCTTTTTGAAACATACTATATCTATCTATATCTCTATATCATATATAACAATTTTAACTTTAAACATACTACTTTAAACAGTTTTTGCAACTTAAAACTTTTAACATATCAACACAAAAATGGAAAAAGGGGTGGACTATCCCTTTTCCAGACAAAAGCGAGACATTAGGGATTATTCTGCCCTATATCCAGCGTCTCTTTTCTTGAATCCTTGTTCTGATTCTATCTTGAACTGATTCTATCAACATGCAAGTCAAATGTAAAAGAAAAAAAAATTAAACTAGCAATTTCAGTCTATGCACTATAATTAATACTAGTCTGTCTTTTGAGAAAAAAAATTAAGTCAAGTATCTATCTGGCCTTTTAACAATCCTGCCAGATCTTGTTTTTATTGGTGAATCAATTGAATTACTTTTCTCATTGGCACTTTGATCCTTTGTAACAGTTGTAACAGTCTCTAACTGAATTTCAGTCACAATCTCTGGTTTAAGATCAGAATTCAATTCTTCTGGCTTCGAAGGTATACATTGAGCATCAGTGTTCTCAGTTTCTTTTGTTTTCCTTATGTGTTTCCGATTTCTCCTGTACATTCCTTCCTCAGTTTCTATAAAATATGATCTTGGTCCTACTTTACTAAGACATTCACCTTTTTTCCAGGCTTGTTTTTCTTTGGTTCCTAGTGGCTGCAATCGAACAGCTTCTCCAATGTCCAATTCAGGTAGTTTCCTTGCATTTTTGTCATAACTTTGTTTGGCTCTTTTACGTTTGATTGTGAGGTTATCATATACTCCATCAATCAATCTTGGTTTTAACAATTCTTCGCTTGTTGGCATCTTTGTTCTTGTTCTCCTTGACATTAGTTTTTGCACTGGGCTGCTTCCAAACTTATCTGGTGTATTCCTCCATTCTAAAATAGCTATGTTCAAGTCTTGTTTGCATTTTTTCCTTGGNAGACCAGTCAGTGACAACTAAATACAGAACTCGTAGACATCATCTGTTAAAGTTAGTTTGTGGGCCCAGCCACAGCTTGACTGAGCAGAAAATCATATCAAATGTGGACCAATGAAATCCAACCTTCAGCTTGGTATACCTGGCCGAGTTCATCTCTCGGTGTGTCCCACGTACGTAGACCCTTAGTTATTACAGTGATGAGGGATAAGTGTACACACTCACTGTGACTGCACATTAACATACATAATAATACCATAGAGAGGGAGATTCCATGGGCAAATGCTGGTGCCGGCTGACGTAGCGAGATAATTTTTTTTTTTGCAAGAGACAGTAACAGCAGATTGTTACAACCAACATCAGCAGTGGCAGTAGAAAATGCTACAGGTGCCAGAAATTCACCATTTTCTTCCAAAGAGGAGGCACTCTTGGATTTGGTAAGTTTATGGATTAAACGCTGATATTGTCAGATATGATATTCAATAATCCTCCAGTTTGAAAGTTACTGGAATGCATTTAGAAGCAGTGCAATACTATGACACACCTTTAATTTGCTGACACGTTGAGGTTGATCAAGGCCATCAACACTATGCAATAATAGATAATACCATACCAGATCTAGCAGATCTACCAGAGATACATGTAAGCTAGTTAAAGAAGTGGCTACACTTGTTTTGTCATGGACTGGCAAGCTTTTGACAAGTATGATGTGGGTGAGGACATAGGATCGTTAAAAATGTCTCCTTGATGGAGATAATGGGTAAGATAATACCTACCCATTGAATAGGATGTCATTCCATATTTCATCATTTGATTTTTAACTATACAAAAGTACTTTTTCTGCCATGCACAAAAGGCGTAAATGTACCATCAGGTCAGCAAGCACCATGCAGATATTAAACACACATTTCCTATTATCCTATCTCCCAGGAAATTTCCTCTTGATTTATTTATTTGTTTTTCATTTATTATGAAGTATGGTCTCATGTGTACGAGTTCTTTCTATGTGAAGTTAATTTGGCTCACATTGAATCTTATTGCAGCAAAAGTCTATAGTAATTTAATTTAAATTGGGATATAAGACTCTAATGGTGACCTGAATTTTTTTAAATATTTTCAATATATGAAAAACAGATCATATGAAGAGTGAAGAGAAAAAGGTAAATGTTAACAAAAACTGGGTTCATAGCCTGAATTAAAAGACCTGGTTCATCAAAACATACAGTACACAATGCCACATGACTTTTCAAAGCACACAAACCATGCGGAGCTATAAAGTGGTTCTTCTTCAAGAATGCACTGACCTGACAGCATCTGGTTTGCCTTGAGAGAAAATTGAAATTCTTTTTAATCATAAAACGAGCTTGTTTTGTTGTAGAAAATGTGTCATCCTACTGTTTACAATAGCAATTGTATGTCAAGTTACGGGTGGGTAATTGGCTGTGACAGTATGTATGTACCTACTGCACTGTATTATGTTTCAATACAATATATAAAATTTAATGCATGGATGCTATACATACAATTTGTTTATGACACATTGTGTGAAATAAGAACCCACTATCAGCCTTTACAGTTTATTATAATAGAGATATTTTTATTTTACAAAAATTGTTTTTTCTAATGGTTCATTTTTTTTTTCTACAGACATGCTTGTTATCATAAGAGAATCAGAATCTAAAAGTTGGGAGAAGGAAAAAGTTTGACTTAATTCCCATTACCTCAAGTTATTAATAATGAATGGATGACCTGGCTATCCTACAAGATTGCTGATCAGTATCAGTACAGTTAGGTTGTGTTCATGAACATTACTCCACTGTGACTTGCTGGAAAATAAAACATAAGAAAAGAAATCAATATATAGCATTAGTGAAGTTGATTATTAGATTAAAAGTATTGTGAATGTGTGGTGGCCATGTAAGGTCCTCCCTGCTGATAAAATAGCTTTGACATTGATATAGTGATACTGAACATTTTTTAAGTATTTGCAGTATGAAGTTTATTTCCTTTGTGTTCAGAGCTATTGATTCTATCACATCATTGATTGATGGTAATTAAACATGCATGAGCTGTGGGTATGCAAGAGTATTGTGTTACAAAGATGTTTTGTAACTTGTGTATTTGAAAATGATGTTTCTGATCTCCCTCCACCTCCCCCCCCCCTCAAAAAAAAGCTAAACAAAATTCATTGTGAAGAGACAAATGGAATGGAAAGGGGCATGATCGTATAGTTTAATGCGTCCTGTCATGCATAAGTTTACTGCACCCATATTATGTAAACTAGTTTTCTGATACCAAAATGTGAGGGGGCATATATGTTTACATGTAAAGGGAGTATCTGTCTTGCTTTATTTCCATAAAAAGTTGACATGATTTGTTTATGACAAAAAAAGGAAGATATTTCATTGGCATAGGGTGCAAATCAAAGAAAAAATAGGTTCCCAATTCTGTATCAATGTCATATAAGTACATCTTAAATTTATAGTTTGTGTATTGGAGTGGTCTCATCAGGATGAATTGTAATATGCATTTCATTTATCAGTGGACTGTAATAGATGGTTTTACATTAAGGGGCAGCACTGCATATGAATTGTCTTTTTCTGAACTCTTTTATTTTCTTTATATTTATATGCTACCATAGCATGTTATAAACTCTTTATGGTTAGAGATACTAACCCACTGCTGAAAAATATTGCATTTTTACATGAAGTGAAAATGCCAGGAATACCTACAGCCTGTCACAAGACTTCAGCCAGTGTTAGACAAAATGGGGTCTTAAAAACTTTTTAATTTTAGGTTTAGAACTCAAAAGACTTGAAAGGCTTGAAGTAAAAGAAAGTAAAAGTTTGAAGATACAAAAGATTCTTCTTTTTTATTTTTTTAAATTTCTGTGTGCAGCTCTGTTAAATTATTCTTTCATAAAATGGCCATGCCAAAGGCAGTCGTTGTGGATTTTAGTCCATGTAAAATTTTCCTAATGTGTAGTGCTTGCATACTTAAAAGTTGATATTTTATTTGAAACACACTTTTTGGCAGCTCTGAGAGTGGTTAGCTAACCCACTGAGCAGGGAGTTTGTACATGGTTACTCAGTGTTGTTACAGTTAAGTGTGGACGGCAGGGGACGAGGAGGAAAGACGCAAGCAGACTTTGAGATAGAGGGATTGAGAATGTTCCAAATTATTCTCAGTCAGTGGCAGACTGTAGAAGTTAATTCAGATCAAGTTTGTGTTCCTTTGACCAGCAGCTCTTGTTGAGATTCACAAAATAGAAAGGAAAGGAAAAAATGCTTTTGCATTTACTTTTTTTCAAAGTATAAAATGTTCCTTGCATTATTCTTTTTTTTTTTTCAATTGTATAATTTTGCTACAAGGATTTAATGAGAGTTTAATGAAGTTTATGCACAGGTTAATTTGATTTACAAAAACTGTTTTTACAACAAACAAAAAAGTAAAGAAGTGCAATAATAATTAATGTACATGTAATTCTATAACACTGATAACTATAGCATCCTGTTTCATAAGCATATGCAATTTTTAAAGCTTAAACATGAAAGCTGCCTGCATCATTTGATGCCTTCTTTTTTTTAAATAAATATTTGACATATCATTTTGCATCCTTTTGAAGGCAATATATATTTGTTGTGTTATCAGGTAACATATTTGATTTGGTTCTGAGTAAACCTTGGTATGTGCCCCATACTTGCAGTTGTGGGTATTTTTTAACAATTAGGTAAAAAAAAATATAAGACAACAAGAAGGCTTTGGAGCAGGGCATTTGATATATGTAACCTCAGATAACTAAATATTCTGAAGTAAAAAAAATATAAATTAATGTGGCTAGTTAAAGGTTAAGGGTTGAGTACACACTTATCTTCTGTATAATTAAGGTAATTTATATTTATTTTTGCTAGAGAAATTTGATTAGTGCCAGTGATTTAGTGGGGTTCATGTAATCTTGAATGGTGGGCTAGCAATAATCATCGCAGTTAAGTGTAAAAGAGAGATTTACACAATGACAAAAAATGTTGTCGTACCCGTGGCAAAAAGTCACTGGGGTATTATAATACATATATGTAGCATTTTTTAAGCATTGCAACACATATCACCCATACATGTTTTTTGCTGACAATGTTAGCTTTCATGTTGCACATGTCATTATTTTGTGAGGCAAATAAAGTTAGAAGGTACATGTTTCTTACACATATATAGGCTGTAATTGACTGATTGATTTTGAAATCAACACCTCAAGAGTAACTGCATAAGACAGCACGATGAAGTAACTGAAATCACTTCCTGTACGCAGACTGCAAGTGCATAGAAATAAAACATACTCATTGGGGTGATTTAATGTTTTTATTCCTTTCATATGATGATATAGTAGCTTTTTGTATCAGGAAATGGTTTGATTTGTGTTTAAAGCCACCCTTAGGGGGCTGGCACCAAATATGGCTTTTCTCACCACAGAATCTGATAGTTCCAACTCCGTTGTGCTTATCCAATTATTTATTTCTCTTAGGTCATTGATATCATTTTTTCTGAGAGGTTCCATGATTTCTAGGCAACTGCTGTGAATAAAGTGTCTAAGGAATGGCGATAAGAGGAGAGACTGACACAGCTGAGGATGGCGATTGGGTGGTGATTGATTGCATTGGAAAAACAACTACTTTTATCACAATATTGCAATTGCTCAATTAAGTTAAGAGAAATTGTTCTCCTGTATGCTTTTTCCAGGAGTCTTTGAAGTCATGGCTCTCTGTGGTTCATTATACTCTGCCTGTCCTCCAGTTCTTAGCGATAAGGATGCTTTGGGGCTGCAACTTAATATATTCACTATCACTGTGGGAATTACACTCCAATTTCCAGGTGTAAAATTGAATGATAAGGGTAAGAGTCTTAGGGTCTGAAACCTTGGTCTTCTTGCTAGCAAACACATTGCCACACCCAACTTTTTGTTTGCATTATATAATAGTCATTCTTTGCTAGTGGTGCACTGCGGGGGGGCCATAACAAGAATGTAATTTGAATTTAGATAGCCAACCAAATTCTCATGGCATCGTTGTGTATGTTTCAATAACAAATCAAAGAAGCTGCATGAGCAAGGAGGATGCTGTTATAAAAGCAAAATAAGAGAAAAAGCAGAAAATATATCGAATGGCGTCCTTTTTTGTGGAATTTTGACCCCATCTCTATTTAAGAACAGTTTGTTTAGGGTTTGAATGGATTATTGAAGCAGGAAATACATCTACTGCAAGAAGATATAATAAACAGAATGTGCAAATAGTTATTTAAATAAAAATTTATTTGAAGTCACTGAAAAATGATCACAAAATTAGCGTAATTTACGATACATGCGGTGTCCCACCCCGATGAAAATTTCATCTAAACCTATCTTTCCGTATTAAAACTGTTCAATCG
Organism: Lingula anatina; assembly: GCF_001039355.2. The sequence goes on from NW_019775444.1 coordinate 51,405, forward strand.
TCCAAAGTAGCAGGTCGGTTAGTTTGAGTCACAAAGTCCATGATAATATCAGTTTTCTTAAGAATTTCACATTTCTTGCTCAACAAGGTTGATTTTTCTACACCGCGTCCCAATGTAACGTTGGTTAAGCTGAAACTTCAGAGATCGATTTTTATCAGACGACTTTAAAATGCCGCGTGAAAATTATACATCGATAGCTATCTTCTTCCATACTCACTAACTGATGACGTCTCACACACGAATGGCTTCTTTTGCACACTAAAAAAACCAGCTCAAACTGGCGGGTGCCCCATTCTGATAACGTGTAATGCAGTGACGCTTTCTTGATCGGATGCAGGGCACAGGTGTAATTCCCTCGATTTAACCGCCACAGGACTGTTTATAGGGATCTTCTTTGTATGAAGGTGAGAAATACTGAGTTTCGTTTCATTTTTCTTCAATTGTTTCAACATACAGTATATGTGTAGGCCCTACCGATTGATTATTACCATTCGATAAGTAGGGCGACTTCGTCTGAACTTTCGTTTTGCGTCTGTGTCACATGGGGGACTAAAGTTCATATTGAACATGGTAACGCGGCGACACCGTATTCATGTTCTCTTGTTCTCGTAAACTCAATCATTGAAATTGAATGACTTTTTTTAGTTTTGTCTTGATTTAACTGCTACACTGTATTCAGTGCGTTTAAAATTTAACCGTCTGTAAAAACAGCAATAATGGATTACTCGCAACACTTACGTTATGCAATGAAGCACCGAAAATGGGTGAAGAAAATGTGTGTCAGTAATGCGTGTTTGCCACTCATAATGCACTGTACTTTGTTTGAATAAGCAATAAAGTATTTGTGGTCATAGGTTATCCATGATTTTTTATTTTTTTCAGAATTCCAAGAGTGGATGCCTTGGTGAGCACAGAGCAGATATCACCAGGAAGAATGTTATAATACTGAACTTTGTGTTACACTGGACTTCATTTTGTTAAATTTTGTATTTAACTGAACTTTATTGTGTTAAAATAATAAAAAATAATAATAATTCCGATAAAAAAGTACAATCTGGAACATTCTTTAGATCAACTTTGTTCAGTGTGTGACAGAGTTACAGTAAACAAAATATGTGCATTATTCCTCTGTGTTTGCCAATTCCATTTTAAAAGCATGTGAGAGTGATGTTCCCCTCATGATTGAAGTGTATGTGGATAATAGCAAAAATATTTTATTATTTACATGATTATAAAAAGTTTTTGTACCCGCGACACTAACATTACCGTGACCCACATATTCACCATTTTTATTAATTATGAAATGTGGATTAAATTCTTCAAAACCAATTTTAAAGCATTGAGACAACACCCCCTTATGATTTAAACTAAAACTAAAAACATTCCATTAGATTTTCATTAGTTTTAGTGCCAAATATATCTCCCATGTAACGCGTCTTGGATTTGGAGGGTATAGCTGTTCAACTCTCTTGTGTGCCCTGACAATGGCATCTGCTGTTTCCCTTTTGATGAAATGATAAACTGTGATGGTGTAGCTATCACATTGCAAAATTACAGCTTCCCAGAGAAAGTTTGAAATTTTCGGTCAAATTTCTTTCAAAACTGGCAAAGATACACCCATGGTTACAATTGAATTTGCATAGAAAGTCATACGAGGCAATTTACTGTGACCTTAAAATTGACCTTTGACCTATTTTTACCATGATCTGAACTTTGTAAATTTTTGTTCCCATTTATCTCTAAAACTGGTAGAGATAGGTCCATAGTTACTATTGAACTTGAATAGGAAGTAATACACTAGCAATGTAAGTGTGACCTTGAAATTGACATTTGACCTACTTTTTATGATGAACTGCTTTATGCATGTTTTATGGCCTTTAAATCTGCAAAAGCGGCAAAAGAAAAAAAAAATGCCCATGGTTACTATTGAACTTGAATAGAAATTTATATACTATGGTATTGAAATTGACCTTTGAACTACTTTTTAACCATGAACTGAGCTTTGTATATTTTCTTGCCCCTCATATCTTCAAAACTAGCAGAGATGTGCCCAGTGTAGCCCCTAGGTTTTCTATTTTGTCAGCATATATGCACCACTGACAACACATTTCAAGGAAAACCAATAGGCCTTTTATCTAGAGAAGCACAAGAGTGACCAGTGGTAGGAAAATGCAGGTCAATTCCAAAATCTGCTTAATTGTACCATTTTTAGTTATATTTTTTGCATATTTTGAGAACTCTTGTTGATTACATTTTATAGAGCTTGTCAAGCACAAGACTGGTGGTGGTGTCCCTTTTTTTTTTTTTTTTTGGGGGGGGGGGTCTATACGAATGCGCTTACTCCAGCTGGTAGTGCAATATTCGGAGGCGGTATCGCCTCTCTGATCCTCTAGTTATTTTTCACTTTAGATTGTGTATCCTCCTCTCCCTGCCCCAGTGGATGGATATATAATATCATAGGGAGATGTTATAATGTGTCCAGTAGGCAAGAGCATAAGAAAGCTGCATTAAGGAGTTGCCAGGATATGGATGCACTATTAGCCATGCCAAAGACTGAAGACTTACAGACAGCACTGGAAGCTTGTTATTTTTTTTTTTATTAGGCCACACTTTTTTATTTTTATGGATGACATCCTGCGCGCGCACCGATTTTCGACCGCTCTCCCCCCCCCCCCAGCCCCCAACGAAGTCAGTTGTCGCAAACGTTGTTATTGAATTTGCCAGGAAATGAGCTTTCTGCGCATGCGTATTATCGCCACATGGAAATGCAGCCACTTTGCCGTCAATTCATCTTTAGGATTACTTTCAAATTACACAACAACAAAAGTCATAAAGAGAACGGGCGCCATCGTTTTGGATTGGTATGCAATCGATATTGGGCATGGAGATATCACCTTTTTACATTTGTGCGAAAGGCTGGCGGCGGCCAGCAATTATCGCCCGAAAAATTTGTGACATTCTGTACAAAGCAGGACATTAATACCAGGTGAAAAAGGGTCGACAAGGGTGTCGAGGTATTTGGTGGGCTTAAGGTCGGACAGGCCATCTGACAGTTTGGCTGACCTTTAATAGATTTGATAGTATTAATCATATCTTTACATCAGACTCCATCTGGGGTGAAGAGATGTCCCATGTATGTGACTTCGGTCATTTTGTACTTGATCTTCTTGGGATTGAATTTTAAGCAAACTTCGCGAGCACGTTCTAGAACTGCACGAAGATTCAAATCGTGATCATTCTCAGCTTCTTCTTTTGTATCACCACTGCCATATACAAGAATGTCGTCTGCGATGACACTTACTCCTTTTAATCCTTCAAGGGCTTGTTTCTGGCGTCTTTGGTATTCTTCGGGAGCTGAGGAAATTCCAAACATTCCGAGGAAATGTTGTCATGTAACTGCTTGATTTTGACAGTTTAATCTGAAAAAATCCATCTTTAGCATCCAAAACAGTGAACACCTTGGCCTTCGCCAGGTCTGGCAATACCTCATCTACAGTCGGCATCTGCAGTTTTGGCCTCTTTATTGCTTTATTCAAATCCTTTGGGTCCAAACATATCCTTATAGCTTGTCACCCTTTTGTACTGCAACTAGACTACTTATCCAATCAGTGGATTCCGTCACAGGAGTTATGATTTCCTGTTTCTCCATTTCGTCCAACTTGTTTCTCAACTTTGAACGCAGGGGCACTGGTACTCGTCTAGGAGAATGCTGCACTGGTGGTACATCAGGATCAATTTCTATGTCATATTCACCAGGGAGGCATCCTAACCCAGTGAAAACATCATTGAATTCTTCCATAATCTTCTCTTTAGTAGTAGTTGTCTTTCTGACAGAGTTTATTTGAAGCCATTGTTGCTTCAAACAAAGTTTTCCTCTGACTATGGGCCATGGTGCATCTTTAACCACATCAAAGGTTTCTGTTATAACTGGCCCATCATCTCTGCTTATCTTCAGCCCATAAGTTCCCAGTGGCTTGACAACTGTGCCATCATAGAGTACAATGTTTCCTTTAGGAGGCTTGAGCTTCACATCCCCTGTCTGAACAATATCTTGCAGAATATTCAATGGTATCGCACTGCAGGTGGCACCACTATCCAACTGCACTGGTATTGTACTCGGGTACTGTTCATGAAACGTCATGGGCACTATGGTTTCATCTACCTTTCCACTGACTGCACTAATCATGCGTCTAATACTAAATACAGAGCTATCTGATTCCATGTCCTCTTCTGCATAGTGTAATTTTTTCATATCAGTTCTGCAACACACTTGGAAATGGTTTTTATGTCCACATTTCTTACAAATCTTTCCATAGGCAGGGCATTTACCTTTGGCATGCTTTGAGTTACAGTATGTGCAAAGTTTCTCTTTTTCTTTTCCTCTTTTCTCGCTGTCTCTTGAATGAGTGGCTTTGGTGTGAATTGTAGGTGCTTTTTTCATATATTTACCTGCACTTTGCTGAGTTGCATGGACTTTTTCATCAACGCTCACCCTGTGCTGTTTTGACAGCTCACTTGCCCTCAGCACTTCAATACACCTGGTTAAATTAGGTACTGGCCTTTCCCTAAGGAGCCTATTTATTGCATTGTCATCTGTTACACTGATAACCAGTCTGTCTCTTATCAATGAATTGCTTAGGTCTCCATATTCACATGATTCTGCCAATCGTCTAAGTCTGATGACATACTCATCAACTGTTTCATTATCACCCTGAACAGCTTAGTTAAACTTATATCTTTCAAACAAAACATGTCTTTGGGGAAGAAAATGATCATTCAGTTTATTAATAATCACCGTGTGGTCTCGTTTATCCTCTTCTGTCACGTCCGGCAGAGCATTCAGAATCTTGAGACACGAGGCGCCCATTACAGAACATAGCGTAGCTGCTACTATTCTTTTTCCTTCCTCCTGCTCATTTACCGTCAACTTCGACTGAAGATCTGTTGCTATCACATAGTTCTCCCAGGCATTTTTAAATTCTTTCCAGTTCTCCACGACATCCCCTTTTACATTCATAGGTGCCTGGGCAGGAATCTGATAGGTCACCATTATGACTGTTCCGAATCTTAAATTTCTGCTTTATTTTGAAAGAAAGTCACTTACAAACGGCTTTTCCCGACTTTCGGGTTACGAATTTGTCAGTCTGACATGACTTCTGACACCATGTTCGTCGTAGCTTCTTTAGCTCGACTATCCAAAGACACGCGGTCTCACACATGAATACAGAAAACGCACGTTTCCACACTTTATTCAATCTCCTTCTACTAGAGAATACACATATAACTCTAATCAAGACAGTCAACTGCACAACAGTGATGACCTTTCCTTACACGCTGCATACTTTTATTTGAATTAATCTTATCTTTCTTTCATTATAATGTTGAACTTTATTTTCTAGTCCACAATGTTAACATTCAAGATGAAGGTGTCTCCCGCTCGCATCTCCTGCAGTGTATATTTGCCCTGTGGGGCATATCGTACATTGGGATCAGTCTGTTACCATTCCAAGCCAATGCCACAGAACAAGTGTCAGTTATCAGTCACATGAGACCTGCTGGTAGGACACTATTACAGGAAACAGAACACCATACCCCGGGACCTGTGTTCACAGTGAGTTGATCTGCCATTTTCACAACAGCAGGTCGGGTTTGGGGGTTGGAACAAACTGCCTTTTTTTTTTTTTTTTTTTTTTTTTTTGCTGTGAAAAGGTTTGCTCTGGTAAAATTTGATCTACTGGTAGGTGCACAAGGGTTTCATTGTAAAAGGTCCACTTTTTGAAAAAAGACACCCCGTAATTTGAAATTGCTGGCTGCGGGCCTGAACAACAACCAACATGACTGTTTGGCAAAGGTTTTTTCTTGAATTTGCATCAATTGAGAATCTAAGGGAGATCAATGGGATATTAGCAATTTTTTCTTTAGGTTTGTTATATTTGATATCACATCCTTTGAGCATGTGTTCTGAACCACACAATCTTGATTATCTCAGTTAATCACTTGGAAGTGGTTCGCCATTTCTAGCAGACAATGACATGTGAAGATCTCATTTCTTTGTTTTGAGTACATGGTTTTTACTGTCTTACTCATTAAATTTGCTTGCCAGTAATAACATCATAAGTACTACAGTGACCAATTTGCTTTAGTAACCTATAATAACATTATGAGTGCCATAGCCCTCCGTATTCATGGCTATTTTGTACTGAAATGAGATCGATACAGAATATTTACATGCAACTTCTAATGTGTTGTTTTTTCTTCAGGGTACAGGGGATATAATAGGCTATGTGTGTGGTATCATATCCACATGTTTTTATATGGGGTCCAGACTGCCACAGTTACTACTCAATGTGAGTAATCAGGCACATTCACACAAGGTTGCTTAAAGGGAAAACAAGTGTTTGTCCCCCCCCCCCCCCCACACACACACACATACACCTAATTTTTTCCTAGGCTTAATGATGACTTTCTCAAACTAACCAATGGTTTATGAATTCATTCCAGCATTCAAAGTTTGTCCATGTTTTTTTTTTTCTAAGAAGTTTTTTTTTTCTTTAATAATCTTAAGGGGTTATTATGGATGTATAGCCATCTAAGCAAGTCCACCTGGTCTGATGGCAGGCAAAGGTTACAGAATAGTTGCGATAAGTGCTGTTTTGGTGGTAAAATGGAATTTATTATATTTCTATGTGTTGCAATGTTTTTATTGTGATATATAAATCTTATACAAACAGTTGTTATCACTTTAAGATGAAATATGCACAACTTGCATCAACAAAAGGTTAAATAGCTAAATTCCGAACAGGTATTTTGCCCATTTGCCAAATTGGGCATAGAAAAAAGGAAAAAATATAGACAAAATTGATTATTACTGGAGTATCCAAATATAGTGCGTCATCTTTATTGTACCACCATAAAGTTGTTGGGCTTTGTCGGTTTTGGGGTCTAGGTGTGGCAATCATTGCAATGCACCCTTGTCTAAAAATGGCAAAATTAAATGCTAATTATCTACCCTACAGAAGGAATTATGGGAAAAATTTCTACAGATGGCTTTCCAAAAGTCATATGTGTAGATTTTAAATATGCCCTTGGATTTGACCTTTGACCTTTATTTCAAGGTCAAACGGGCCAACATTTTCAAAAAAAAGAAAAAAAAAATTATTTGCCCTGTTATTCAGACACCACACAGACTTAACCAATAATATTATTGGAAAGTGTTACCCTTCGGGTCATCTTTCATCTCCCTGAATTTGGGGTCAATCGGTGCATTTTCACGGGAGTAGCGGCCATAAGATACCGAAACTGAAAACTGTCTCTAATTCGGGAACCGTTAATGCTAGAGACCCATTCTTTTTTGCATTTTGTAGAGCATGTAAAGCCCAACACTGGAGGTGGTCCCTTTTTTTTTTGCATTCATACGGTTTTCAAGTTACGCTGTATCAAAAAGTACATATTGGTGGTGAAAGCAAAATGTTCAGTACGGTAATGCATAATAAATTTTGAACTCTGGAAAAATAAAACATAAGGCTTGGCAAAGCAGACAACTTGTGGACANACACCTGGTTAAATTAGGTACTGGCCTTTCCCTAAGGAGCCTATTTCTTGCATTGTCATCTGTTACACTGATAACCAGTCTGTCTCTTATCAATGAATTGCTTAGGTCTCCATATTCACATGATTCTGCCAATCGTCTAAGTCTGATGACATACTCATCAACTGTTTCATTATCACCCTGAACAGCTTTGTTAAACTTATATCTTTCAAACAAAACATGTCTTTGGGGAAGAAAATGATCATTCAGTTTATTAATAATCACCGTGTGGTCTCGTTTATCCTCTTCTGTCACGTCGGGCAGAGCATTCAGAATCTTGAGACACGAGGCGCCCATTACAGAACATAGCGTAGCTGCTACTATTCTTTTTCCTTCCTCCGAGGGCTGCTCATTTACCGTCAACTTCGAATGAAGATCTGTTGCTATCACATAGTTCTCCCAGGCGTTTTTAAATTCTTTCCAGTTCTCCACAACATCCCCTTTTACATTCATAGGTGCCGGGGCGGGAATCTGATAGGTCGCCATTATGACTATTCCGAATCTTGAATTTCTTCTTTATTTTGAAAGAAAGTCACTTACTAACGGCTTTTCCCGACTTCTTGTGGGTTACGAATTTGTCAGTCTGACAGGACTTCTGACACCATGTTCGTCGTTGCTTCTTTAGCTCGACTATCCAAAGACACGCGGTCTCACACATTGTTCAGACCAGTATATTTTAAATTTCCTTTGATCAGAGTCGCGGGCATGTGCACGCGGCTCAATTAAATTTGTACTGGGTTCTTTAATATACCACCGGGTATAAAATTACTTCTAAGGGCTCTAACGCAAACTTGAAGTTCCAAGGTTCGGTACACGATTCCCGACTTGAGTTATGCTCAGGGAGAATAGCAACGCAACACCACTGTTTCGTTACAAAATCACAAAAACTGAATTTCATTTTTTTTGATCTGAGACTGAAGATGTGAGGTTGTTCTGTTATGCTTCTCTGTGCACGTAAAGTGAAAGACTGAGTCGAATCTGGAGTCATGTCGGAGCCCATAGATTAGTTAATTCGTTAATGGAAATTGATACACTGGAATTCAGTACAGTTATAAATTAAAGTTAAAGTCATTTTAGACGGTTCACAACACGTGTTGAATCCTGCACTAATTCCACATTGTGTATTCAGAGTTAATCAACGTATTATTATATAATTTGCATCTGTCCTGCATAGATAAATATTATTTTCGGTAGAGGCCCATAGGTAGGCCTATTCCTTAGGCAGATGCATATCACCTGTTAATATTGCACAACAATTAGTATGTAAATAAGTAGCAGCCACATGTACACGCATGTAAATAAGTAGCAGCCACATGTACACATAGATTCCCTGTAGATAATCTGTATATAACTTGAAGCTTGTCCATAATAAAGACACTTTTGATCTGAGACTGAAGATGTGAGGTTGTTCTGTTATGCTTCTCTGTGCACGTAAAGTGAAAGACTGAGTCGAATCTGGAGTCATGTCGGAGCCCATAGATTAGTTAATTCGTTAATGGAAATTGATACACTGGAATTCAGTACAGTTATAAATTAAAGTTAAAGTCATTTTAGACGGTTCACAACATATTTTTGGCGAGCTCGAGCCAGTAAATTTTCACAAAAAACGTGCACGGAGGAAAATAACGAATAACAAATGGAATCCAGAAAACGCATGTTTCACGTTCAACCCTTTATTCAATCTCCTTCTACTAGAGGATACGCATATAACTCTAATCAAGACAATCAACTGCACAACAGCTTGTGGACGGTATTTATTGCTTGTGGACTGTTGTGTGGACAGTAATTAGTGCTTGTGGACGGTAGTGTTCGGTAGTGTTCGGATGTTCTCTGTTGTCCTCGGTTGTCGACGGTAATTAGGTACACCCTTTAAAAAAACGACGTAAGCGACCTTTTAGATTCTTTGTGAAACGGGACTTAGTGACGTAACGACTTAATTAATTTGGTAACCAAGCTCTTAGTCAGGTAAAGCGACTTAAGTTTTTTTGTGAAACGGGGGCCAGAACAGTCTGTCCGCAGATTTCGAGCTGCGTGTGCACACTGGCTGAAGCGCAGCCCGGGAGCCACCGGCTCATATGACGGTTATTTTGGAGAACATTAGATTTGGCCTCGTTTTCAAAACTTGAAGCGGCGGCTGTACCCAATTTGGCGGGAGGAGCAGGCATAGAGACAGGTAAGATGAACAGACGTTTATACGCTGATATGTTGATAATTTTATTAATGCACTTGACAGAACGATAAAGTATATTCTCAAGCTATATTTTATATACCATAGTAGTGTTTAAGTATCGGTTTCACTGAATCTTCTATCAAGTTACTGTCGTGTTCCAAAATTGCGGCACACAGAACCCAAATGTAAACACGTTCTTTTGAATTGTGCCAAATGCAGATAACAATGATTTTTCTTTATCTGTTCAGTTTTTTTAATAGTTTGACATTTGTTTTTGAACAGGTAAAAAATTTAGGTAGGAACCTAACCTGTAACTTATCGATTTTCTACATTTCCGACAGGTAGTATATTTTGCAATGTTCCGAGTAACTACATGGGCAGTCTTGTGTTACATCTTGAATGAATGTCGAAGTTTAATATTGAATTTTTGCATTTTCATGCAATTTTTTTGTGTTTTGAAGTTAACTAGATTAAATACTTCATGAAATGACAGTGTGTGTGGTTGGGGCAATCACAGTAGAGTGAATATGTGGGCAGTCTTGCCTCATGTCTTGTATGAATGTCACAATAAAATATTGAGAATTTGCCTTCTTATGCTTTTTTTTGTGCTTTGATGTTTATTAATAGAAATGGCTAGCGAAATGACATGCAGTATACTTGATTTTGTATAGATAGATATATTATGAGAGGGGGATAGGTCACCTTTGAGGATATGAAAGCCATTTTTTAGATATTCTGCATATTCCTTTTCATGCTATTTCTTTGCATTTTGATTTAAGTAAGATGAAATAAAACAAAAAATGTAATATTTTGAAATTTCCATGAAAATGGAGTGAAACTTGTATAAACTGATAAAAAATATTTATCATTAATTTATTATTATCATGTACAAGAATGCCCAATAAATAATAGGTTTAATATTTTATCTACATTTTTAGACTTTCAGTGACCTAAAGTGTTGACAGTTCAAAGGCTTGTATTATAACAATTAAGATGTCAGTGTTACACAGCTGAATATGCATGTACATTGCCAAGTAGTGAGTAGCTTTTCATATCACTTGCACATATTTTTTATTTTATCATAAATTGAATAATATATCATGCCCAAGAGAAAGCTTAGCTAGGACATTTACCCATGTGTTTTCCTTGTGGTCTATGTCCAAGGTGTGGGAAAGTCGATTTATAGTTGTTGGATGTTGATATCAGTGAAAAAGCAGTGTTATCTGCCTTGCCTGTGTGTGCATGGGGTGAGTGTGGGGCCACACATGCTTGTAAATTATAGTTGTGAAAGATACAAAATTGAAAACCAACCAAAAGCATCTTTTCAAAAATATGAATAACAAATTTTGACCTTTAACATGTTTGCTCCTTTGGCAGGGTACAAAAACTTGTTAGTCAAAATAAGTTTCATTACATTTTTTACCCCCATTTGTTGACCATTTGCAATACATACGTGCATACTGTGCATTATAAAATGCCAAGTGCTATAACATTGTGTATATGTTTTCAAATTGTGATAGCCATATCATAGGCAAATTTTTGTTAGAAGGAACAGTTTATTTTTGTTTAAAATCTCACACACACACAAACACATGGGTTATAAGCATGTGAGGGAAAAATGTTTCATAAAAAAGGAATATTATATTAACAAAATTCCTCCTTTGTTTTAATTTATAAATATTGTGTACCAGTACAATAATTAGTGTATAACAGTTGTGAACACTGTAGTTTGTAGACTTCAGAGCTTCATTTAAATGGGAATTTAATTGATTTGAAGATTTGCATGTGTGCCACTGCTCAGCTCTTGATGATGAGCTCATTGATCAATATTGATACACTTTTAGAGTACTATTTTAGATATTTCGATTGATACCAGCTTCCCTAGCTATTATCAAGATTGTGGTTGATTATTTATACTGATTTTAGTGTTTGTTGTTGTTGTTGTTGTTGTTGTTGTGTTTGTAAAGATATATGCAGTTAGAAAAGTGTTTTTGAATGTTACTTTTTAAATCTTTTTAATGTTTTAATCTAATATTTTTCTAGGCTTGAAGAACATGAAAGGGACCAGGATTAATCATTTTGCCATTCCTTGGCAATTATGACAGAAGCTCAAGCACCTATCATGAAGCCATAAATAAAGTTATTTAATCCTTTTAAAACTGAAAACATTCTTTTAAAACTTGGTTACAGTTCTTTCCAATGAATAAAATACATTAACAGATTCATGTAATACCATTATAAATGTGGAAGTTTTTAAATGAAGTTTGGCTGTGAAATCACCTCTATGACACTTACAAAAATAAATTCAAATGAAAATACAGACTGGTACAGGGCTAACTGGTATCAGTGAAATAAATTGCTTATCCCAGGTAAATTTATAAAATTATATTAATTGTTTATATTGAGCCTGTTTTTAAAAGGAGTAGTGTGTCTTGTGGCTATATCAGTATGTTATGATCAAGAAGTGTACAATAATTGCCATATTAATGTGTTGCTAAAGTAAAAAATAACTTTTGCCACAAATATACATGTATATTTGCATCAGCTTTAATCCCTGTTGGCTGTCACAATATTGATATTTTTGTTGATGATTTTATGTTTTAAATGTTTTATAGTTGTTCACATGTAAAAAAAAAAAGCAAATTCAGTTGATAAAAATGTCTTGTTTGTTTTGTTTTTATTAGTCTTTCAATGAAAATAAACTGGCAGCGGGTGGCCTCATGAAATAGATAAATGCCTATTTACAAAAAAAAATGAAATGTTTATATTTTCATTTCCTCCATTCTTCCTGTGCAAGCCTCTCTTCTCTATATAGACAATATTGTGCGGGTGGAGAATTCAAAACGAGGTTAGATTACAACAAGAATGTACTAAGTCAAAACGAGGCTGGCTTACGGTTGTTGAAAGTACGATTTTTTTACATACACGGGTGTGAATTGATTTGTGCCATTCCTGGATAACGGTAAAGTTCCTTACATGCTTACATTGACAGAAAGCTGAATAAATTTGCCATAACTTACTGATAATTTGAAGTTGGAACCTGTTCTCTAAGAATGCAAGCATTAGAGGTAAAGTTGAACTCCCGTTACAGCTTTGGTAAAACTTCGATTTCAAATTCACTTTTGAGCACAAAATAGGGTTTAGATCAACTCGAGGAACATCTCACATCATTTGAAATTTATTTCTAAAGATGACAGTATACATAACAAAACTGTCATACCCTTAGTAGTCGAGATATTCTACCGTTTCTGACACCCTATAAATCTAAAAAAATGCACGCAATTCAAATTCTAGAACTTCCGGTTTGGTTAAAAGCCACCTGGAGGCAGACCGGTGGATCCCGGGCTGGCGACGGCCATTTTCGCACTACTTTCAGCAAAATCGAGCGAAAATGGATGACTTTTGAGTTCTTCGTATTTCCATGTGTATTTTGTCAACAGTTGGTGTGATTAAACGATAGATACATAAAAAGAAGCGGGAATATCTAAGGATTCGGAATTTTAAGGTTAGGTGTCATAAAAAATAGATTCAGAACGGTAAAATGGAAGATTTATCGGTACTTTTGTAGTATACCCCCCCCCCCCCCACCCTGTAACTTCCTGTAATTTTCACTTTTCAAACAGTTTTTTTACATTTTCTTGCTCATCTTTGTCAAAGCTGTTGAAATAAAATGCGTTTGTAATTACCTGTGGTCTTTTTCGAGTTTTAATCGCGTTTAATCCAGCCCATTGAAATGTGAGAATGGACCATGCATCCGCAGTCAATAATTTGCTGCGTTTTCATTGACTAACTAAGGTAACATGACTTGTCGTTATTTACGTACAAAGCGCCATCGATGGAGGGGAAAACACTTAAAACAGTTTCTAAAAGCGATTTACCAAATGTGAAAATCGCTTTTAAACAGTTCTTTTAAAGCGATTTTCAAAGTTTGTAAACAAACAATTAACATTTATTCATTAAAGAAACATGTAATATATGTAATTATCACATCTGTGATCTTAATTAAACATTTAAAGCCATGAAAGTTTGCAGACAACAAAAAACATTTATTTATCAAAGCAACATTTAAGGAATGTCATTATCACATTTGTGAACTAATTTAACATTTAAAACCATGAGTTGGGAGTTCAAAAATAAAAAAGTCAGATAAATGTTAATGTTTTTATCATAACATATTATATATGTTATCAGTGATTTCTGTTCAGAACAGTACATTTAATTACAGTCATGTAAATTTCAAGTCACTGTGGATATTCCACTCTTATGTGTCCCAGGATATTTTGAAATGGATTGTCACCAAAAGAAAGGCGCCACATGAACTCAGTCATATAGCTTTCCAGCTGGGACCTGGCTGTCCCACCCTCCTTTTTTGTTTTGCCTCTTGGCCCTCTGCCACATTTTCTCTACTAGGTTGGTGTGGGCTCCAGTGGTAGGGTCAACAAAGTTGACTTGGTGATTCACTGTCAAGTGTTGGTATCCCAGATTGCCTACAGCGTTATAGGCTGCCCACAGGTCTGACACCACTGTTGTGCCTGGAAGAACGAACTGCTGCAACACTGGTAACAGGGTGGCAGCATCCCTGCGTGGAACTGGTACCAGGAATCATTCTTTGGACTCTTCATCTATGCCGCCAAATACCCACTGGGCAGCAACTTGCCGGCCTCTGTTGTGTTTCCGGCGAACAAAGTGGGATTCGTCAATCTGAACTGTTCTCGAGGAGATAGATATCATCGTGAGCGAGGTGTCTTCCAATCCTACTCTTTTTTACCAACTGTCAAACACTGTAACTCAAAAATCGAAGGAGGAGATTTGGAAAAGGATAACTTAAAAATAAGCAGACACTTTTATTTTCATACTTAAAAAAACCCTAAATAATACCTACCCCCTGCCCCTTTTAGTTAATAAAGGGGGGTGGGGGCCTAGCGTTGCACCCCGTGTTGCTTGTGTAATTTCGTAACAGCAAATCCCATACTAGTAAAATTAATAATAATACAGATTTAAAAGTGAAATTTTTTATTTCTGAAAATATGTAGTTTCTTTCCCCTAAAAACTGGTGAAAGTATCAAGAAGTAAATTAAATTAAATTAAATTAAATTAAATTAAATTAAATTAAATTAAATTAAATTAATTACTGTGATTTATACAGGTATATATTGTTATATTTTTTAAATCAGGATCAACAGTGTTTCCTTGAATGTAAGGAAATTTACTGAAGTAAGAAAGAAGTGGTACGACTACTTTAGTCGTACCAAAAGAATAAAAAAGCGGAGAGAAGAAAGGAGATGAGGAGGACTGGGGGAGGGCCAGAACCTCCCCAGCTTACAGGTAGGGAGCAAAAAGTATGTTTATAAAAATTTATTTTCAAATTATTATTTAAAAAAAAAAGTGTGCCCTGTTTCTATTATTATTATTATTATTATTATAATCATTATTATTATTATTATTATATAATTTTTTAATGTATTTTGTCCAGGTCATAGAGATCATTGGAGATGTGGCGGTGGAGGGTGTGCAAGGGCTGGAGCAGAATGACTCTTTCTGCTTTGAATCTGGTACTACTGATTATGATTTATTAGATTTATATCCATTTAACTATTAATTTGCATTTCTATGAAGTAGTACGTGTATATCATAGAGTTTGATATAATAAAATTTGAGTGAATGTTTTAATAATTGATTTTTTCTCTTCAAGATCAGTGTGAGTTTACCACAGAACTTCCATGTGACCCAGGTAATAATAATATAAATACCATTTACTGTTTAAAATTGCATGTCTTGAATATAAATGGGATGAAGGAAATGATTATGTCATACAAAGGAGAAATAATGATGTTATAAGCCATATCTATTTTCTATGTTTTCTACTGTTTTCTAAAGTTTTTTTTTATTCAGAAGATGGTACAAGTTTTGAGACTTCAAGTCCAATTTCTGGTATGTGTATAATTCTGTTTCTTTTTTTCTTTATGTAATGTATTTGTATCCTTAATTAAATCTGCTTTTACTACTTGTTGCAAGTAAAAACTTCTAGAAAGTGTAAAAATTGTATGGAAACTTTTCAGTAAAATCTAAAATAATTTTCAATTTTTATTTCTTTGTTTGCAGAAAGAGTTGAGGGATCATCCAGAACGCCATGCAGACCATCCAGAACAACAGTGCAAAGTAAGTTAATATTGTAAATATTTACTTTTTTAAGGGGATTTCCTTACTTACATTTAGCTTTCAACAATCCTTTTACATTTTAGTCAACCTTTAAATTTGTTAATTATCCCTAGGTCATGAATAGAACAAAATGTAATTGAGGAAGTTCCAATACTAGTGTCACGAAAAATGTATAATGTTACATTGTATTTAATTTTTACTTCTTTTTTACGGGCAAGAAGAGAACAGGCACAGGTAATATTCTCAAAGTTTTAAAGTTCTAATTTACATTTTTTTACTGATTAATGATATATTTTAACACTCATAGGTTTTTAAAAGTACATGTATTCGCTAAACTACCATACTGTTTCATTTTTTAGATCCAACAACAGGCCTATACCAAATAGAGGAAGAACGATTGCAAATTGAAAAGAATAGGTTAAAAATTGAAGAAGAGAGGTTGGAAGTGGAAAGAGAAAAAGTGATAGTTCTTAAGCAGATAATGCAGTATTATTCATTGAAAGCAGAGCATCAGAAATGAAATACTTTGTTATACAGTGAAAATTCACCACTATTGTGAAACCATTTTTTACCATTACTTAATTGTTCACCATTACTGTTAAACCATTGTACTGTTTGCTTAATTCTTCAACATTACTATAAAACTATTGTACAATTTACTTAAGTGCATTTCATGTACTGAGTAGTAGCCTATACCAACCATTTTGAGCAATAGTGTACCTGTAATGCATCTATAGGTATGTGGATTTATAAGTGCGTGGGTTTATGTGGACGTCGTATCTATAGGAACGCAAATATATAGGACTGTGGTAAAAAATCTGATCTATCGGTATTTAAATCTAAAAATACGTAATTTCGGTTTTTCCTTTTTGTATCTATCGGTAACGGGAGTATAGGGACGTGTGTTAAAGTGCAACTTGGTAGGTGTTTTTTCCCGTATTTTAAGTTCCAGACATCTAACACGATGTTAATCAAAACAAATGAACCTAAAATGAATGCTCACAAATTCCCCAATCAATGTCAATTGAGCGTGCAATTATTCGTGACGTCATGAGAGGAACCCCCTCAGACGGGGCCCGCTTAGATAACTCGTTAGTTCTGAGACACAGTAAACATGGTTAGACGTAGTATTGTCGGCGGGTGCTAGAACACTTGTGAAAATAAAGGTATTTTGATGTACAAATTTCCAAAAGATCTAGCAGTGGTCCAGAAGTGGAAAAAATTTGTCAATTTGACAAGAGTATGGGAGTTAGACGCGAAAGAAGCTATCGCAAACCACTCGGTGATATGTAGCGCTCATTTCGAGGAGGCTTGCTTCGACGAGGGACAGCAAATGAAGATTCGGCATGCTTTTGCTCAGTAAGTTCACTATTTTGGTCATTTTTATCTTAATCTTACAACTTCGTTTGAGACTTGTAACATTTTAAATTTTCTAAGTACGGTTACCCTGATTCGCTACGGATTTATACGTCTGTGATTTCGGAGTTTAGAGCCGATCTCGCGTTTTCGTTTTGTTTTCATTTTAATAAGATAATGACTGCTTGGTACATTGTGCGTTCATCTAGTAATGAGTAAGATATTACTAGTAATGAGTAAAATATCTGTGCTAAAGCTCCCAAAGCTTTGACCGTAACAATCAGCGGAAGCCAGCTGACTCCGAAACTGGCGTGTCATGCATTTCAGCAATGTGGTATGTGCTTGTTCAATTTCTAAATTTACCGACTGTAATACGTTTTTGCGCCTTTAGGTTACCAAGACTGACGCCTGGGGCGGTGCCCACTATCCGCCCGCATAAGAGAATGGTTCAAGTCGGGGAAGAGGCAGAAGAAAGCCTGCACTTACCTGTGAAAAAAGCCAACAGGGAGCAGACTGTCCAAAAAACCCCAGTTTGCACGGGTATGCCTTGATGCCGCAACGTTATTTCATTGGATTAAAATATTAATCTTTTCATTATGTAGCAAGAAGTAATATGATTAGGCTAGGATTATTACGCTGTTATGCAATGATTAATTACGAGCCCATGGCGAGTAACAGCATTTTCACAAAATATATATATATATATATATATATATATATATATATATATATATATATCCCCTTTATGCAATGTACCTTGACAGTAAATAAAGTTTTATTTTTTACATTTGCTTTGTTCGTGGCTGATATTAAAAAGTTCAGTTTCTTTGCAGCTGAAAAAAACCTTGTAAAGGACAGACCAAAAGCCACTGCTTCAGAAGCCAGCGCCAATGAGGCAGATTCTTTTGAATTTTCAGAACCATTGATAGAGGTCTTTGGCCAGCGTCAGACTATTTCAACTGCCTCACCCACAGACTTAACAAGTAAATACATTCTGCTTCTATGCCACTTACATATCTTTGTTATAAGTGATAATTAAATATTTTATGATAATTAGATATTATTTATAGAAATGTAATTACTGCTGAATAAAATTGTTCATCAATTTGGGGGGTATATTTCATTAACCAATCCCTTACTTGTCATGTTCATATTTCAGTGCTAGAAATAGAGAGAATGTCCGAGAAAATTGATGTACCTCAGAATATTGCAGGTGATAAGAGTGCGACAGTGACACAAACAGGTTAGTGTGCATGAGTCGGCCCTCCCCCCCCCCCCCCAAAAAAAAAAAAAAAGAAAGAAAGAAAAATTGGCAGTTGCTAATGCAAATTGTTGAGCAGTAACAGCGGTATCCATTTTCTCATTCTTTTTTATATCAATTTTACTATCTTTATTTACTTATTTTAACATGGAAAACAGTATTTGTTTTGCAGATGCATGCGTTCATTTACATGTCTGATGTATACATATTCATATATACATACATTTATTCTTGCTAATTGTATTCCAGATTATGTAACAGAACTCATAGACATTACAAAATACCTTGTCGTATAAAAAGCAGAAGCCAGGCAAATACATCAACAATTTACTCAAGGAATCCCTGAATCTCTAGCTGCAGGGCAACCAGATGTTGATAAAGAGGAACTGATAGATAAACTGTGCACAAGATACCCAACAAGTTCATTTAATCTTGGGTCATGAATAACAACATCATATGTAATCAAAAATAAAAAACTTAGATTTTTTACACTGCTCTGCAGGTGCGTCTCAGCGCAGTTTCCTTTGTTACATATAATATAAGTATTCTGACAGTCAACAAAAACTTTGTTTTTGGAAGTTGCCATTTTCTCAAGTTTTTGTTTTGAAATTATTCTTGAAACTTAACATTTTGGTGCTTCTTGGTGTATCAAGCACACTGTTTTCATTTAAACATGACCAATGCACCATGGCCTTTTTTTCAGATTAATTGGAAGTGTAAAGTTAACTGGTTTTTGAACCAGTGAAATGCTGTTCGACTTCTTCTTCTGAAGGTGGAGGGTAGTGGGCTCGTATGCAGCTAACTGCACAACTAGGCATTGTTACCCTTATCTTCTTACCCAGCCACCCCAAAACCCAGAGGACAAATTGTCTGTAAGCTATGTGCCTCAGTCTTTGATCCTCTCATCCTTCAAAGGCTTTCCCCCCATGTTGCTGCCTGAACTGCATCCAAGCAGTTTCGAGTACCCACTTGTTCAGGCAGACTGGCTCAAACCCTGGGTGGTCAGTTATGCACTGCACATTCTCCTCTTTGCTTTTGTTCTGTACTACTACTTCATGGCAACAGACATTTTCTGATACACCTGGCAGGATTTGGCAATGTCCACAGGTGCACCTGTAATTAAATTGAATTAATTGATCCAAAATTATGGTTGCAAATTAAAATTACTTTTATAACCAAGCACTTGCTGGCAACAACAGGGTCTCCCTTCTTAACTAATCCAACATGTGGGCACCAGACCTTACGGCTACACAGATCAAAGAGTGAGCATTACATCACGTTGACATGCAAACCGGGCAAATAATTTTATTCCAAAAATCTTGGTTATAAATATATTTTCAGCTAGGCCTATCTTTATATTTGGAGAGCAATATTGTGTTATTTTGTTAATAAACCAGGAACATGTACATTCATGTTCATAAAAAAGGGATGCCAATAAAGTATTTTAACATCTAACAGTGAATGTATTCAATGTGTATACAAATAAAAAAGATCATACAAATACTCTGCCCTGCCAGAAATGTTTATGGGCCATATTTGAAAATAAAAATACATGATTTACATGCACCTTTCTTCTATATACCTTATACATGCACTTCAAGAATTTATATATGTATATGTTATACATTTGACGTGCAACTCAATGACTGTTTGCACTTGAAAGTGAATAAAGAAATATAGTGAATTTAGATTAATTTAAACTTGAAGGAATGTGGGCTGCTAATTGTGTTGCCTACAGTGTTGGGTAACTGCTGGGACCACTTCAATTGACGTAAATAAAAACCCAATTCAAATAAACAATGCTTTGCTTCTCTGTCATGTACTGGTACATATGTACATCATGTAAATATCAGATATGTACGTGTTAAATGTTCATGAGTAGTATAAGTATGTCGTTTTCGACCTGCATTTTCGCCAGGGGGTATATACTTTCAATGTAATTTTTTTAGTGAACCTTGGAGCTTTTAAGGGGGAGTATACTTTCAGTGCAATTTCTTAGTGACCCCTGAAGCAGAAAGGAGGCTTTGCAAGCGAATTTTAATGACAATCATTTTAGTGTAAATGAGGGACGAGCAAATTTCAAATACGATTCAATAAAACCTAGAAGGTTTTTTGTTAAATAATTGTATAGCGGGCAAAGAAGCGTAAAGGAGGTTTTTCTAATGTAATTGTATAGCGAACAAAGAAGCGTAAAGGTGGGGTTTGAATGTTTATTTTTAGCTAGATATAATTTCAGGAGTTATTGGAAAAAAGTTTTTTGGATTATTTATTTATTGAAAGGGCAATTTGGAACCTTTTTTTTCTAGAAATGCGTTTGGTGCGCAAGCACGCGTATATTTTATCTACTTGAAAAGGAAAAAATAAACACCGCAGCGTCTTGTATACATACAGACTTGACATTTAATATGGAATATTTCAGTTTTAAAGGTATACCTAGGTAAAATGCGTTCTTTTTTCAAAAAATTCAGATCTCATATAAGACATCTGACTGGAGAAATGTGTAGTCAGGTGTGTCGCTGTCAATTAACTGACTGACAAGTCTGTTGCACTGTTGCCTTGTATAATATGCAGTGCTTTAATAGGGCAGTGCTCCTTTGGGCTGGTCAAAGCCTGGCTTTGGCGAAGCATGGTTCTGTCAAAAAAGTATCCATATGTCAGCAAGTACTGCATAGATGAATTTGAAATTTTGCATGCAAGCGGTCGGTTTTGCAGTGCGTAAAATCAGTTAAGCAGTGTTTTACAAAATTGTTAAGCTGTGCCAGAATGGCGCGAAAAGCACAGACATTGCCAGAAGATTATTGTGTCAAACGGAATAGTCTACACAGTTTTAAAGAGTAATGCCCAGACTGATGTACCTACACAGAGACCATGCCCAATGCATCGACGTCTTACCACCAGGGTACAGGACTCACTGTCTTTCAGGATGTGCTACTGCAATTAAACCAAAACCACCCAGTCCGTTTTGAATGAGGGGCAAATTGTCACCAAAACGCGTTTTTCAAGGCTCTTAGCGAACACCAAACTGGTTTCAGTAGGTTAAGATACCAGGTGACCTCTGAGGAAGCCACTGTAAACAGCAAAGCAGCGTAGTCTGTTTCTCTAATGAATTGGGGACCATTACCGTTTCTGGGTAGAACACTGAAACCGCGTGTCTTTCAATATTGGGGTCAGACTTCACCTGTACCGCTAAACTGGTCAAAACAGAGTTTACAGGCAGCCTGAAGAGGCCTACGACGAAGCGTGTGCCACTTCTTAAGTGACTAGGATCATTGAGAGTGTCAGTATTTGGAGTGGATACCACATTGGTGCCAAAACACCAATGGTAGTCATCGATGAAAACCTGAACCAGATCAAATAAAGGAATAATCTTGGAACCACTTGACTATCATTTGATAGGGGGCACCTTAGAAAAATTTCAGGTTGCACGATGAGATTACCGGTTCACACAGAGCACTTTTAATAGCAGATAACTTACTGAACCAAGGGAATGAGTAGCTACCTTGGTCATCAGAATCGCCATAATTGAACCACATAGACAATATGTTGGTAGGTCTTTACTCGCCGAATCAACGGCCTGCATGTCCTACAACAAAACTGAGCCAAATTGGACAGGCTTTAACCGTTGCCTGGAATTTTATTTCAGATTAAACTCTAAAAACCTATCATAAGGAATACCTTGCGGCTTGAAACCTCTGGTAGCAGCAAGATGAGGTCAAGCGTAACAGCGCCTGTTGCTGTGACTAGACACTGACGTGGGGGGCCTTTGTGGGACGTGTAACTCTTTTAAAGACATTAATTAGGAAAATATAGAGATCCATAATATCGCTTTCAATGGTTGTCGTATGACTTAAAATAGGCAATGTATTTTTGTATGCTTCACTGGCGAATTCAATAAATGAACTGATGTCACAATGACATTGAATAGATTATCAGAAGTTATTAAAACACGATTTTAATCCTTATTTTCATTTATCAATCAGCAAAATAGAAAAAAACTGATGAATTATGATTTGGAAAAAAATATTCCATATTAAATGTCAAGTCTGTATTTTATTTAAATACACTAGATATCTAAGGGTTCAGTAGATACTCCGTCTTCTAGCACTTTCCTTTTACAATAAAAATAACTAAAGGCGTCTCTGTGTTGAAGGTACGAATACATAGTATTGTTAAATAAACGTATCCCTCTATTGACGCCACTGCCGCTTTGTTTATTTAAAAGTACGTCTAAATACTTATTTTTGTCTATGCTATTACAATTTCTATTGACCCCTTTGCAGCTAAACTTCGGGCTGGTGTTTTCCCCGAAACAGCTTAGTACGTCTTACTGCAGAGACCGACGATACCGTCACCGACCCACTCAGCTTTGAACAACCCGGGCGTGCGTTTGTCGTAGGCTTCGTGTTCTGGGGTATCAGTACGCGGAAACCACAGATGTTTCTCGGCTTCGTACTGCGCTCTCATGTGAGGTTTTATTACGTCTTCTAAGCTATCCGCCGAGAAGACGATGTACGCGGAATCCGTGTCCATTTCGCAATATTGGAACTTGGACGGATCCACGAATTTCAGCATGAAGTCGTAGTAAAACTCTAACATGCGTAGCTTGGCGTATTGATACACCATCACGCCTATCTGAAGAGGAAGGTCGAATTTGATGATTTTTTTTGTTTAGTTCGACCTCGTACGCGTTTTCGCAAATTTTATCTAAACGCCGAAAACGGTGACTGTTAACTTTTTGTGAGGCTTTTGCCTCGCCGCACTATTGCACATCTCGGTGCCTTCTCGGTGCCGAGTTGCCGATCAGCTTCATGGTGTCGACGACGATGGCTTTGGTCTTGTCCCTTGTAACGTGATACAGAGTCCGTCGAAACATAGAGTCCGCGGACTCCCTGTTTCTGAAACCGGGAGTCCTCATTAAAATATAGGGTCCCTCTAGAGTGACAGAGAGTCCGTGTAATAGAGGGTCTCCCGGACTCTCTATTACACGGACTTTCTGTCACGTTACAACTATAGCAAAACTCAGAGTCCGTGCTTGTCCTCTAATTTATATATTTATAAATGTATTAAGTGTTCATAAACATAGTCATCAATATTCATATTGTATTACTATTGAACACGAAAAGGCGTTGACAATAAGAGTCACCGTGTTTCGGGTTTTCGGCACAGCTTCCTTCGTGGTACAGTGGCAGAGATGCAGGGATGGAATAGAGGCTATCCAGCAGCTGATATGGATATGGTGAGTAAACAGGTTCGTATCACACAGGAACCCCATTTCAGAGTATTTCTATAAACAAATTCTTATTCTATGATTCGCCCTTTTTATCGATATCCCAATGTTATTTTTTATTTTATCATGATATTTAGTGAAAACTTTTCGATGGGTAATCTCATTTTACGCTGGGTGTAAAAGCTAAACCCATGTAAAGATATACACCCGTGTATTAATGGGTACGCCTCAGGGAATTTTCACTCTTCACACACGAGACCTATATATTTATGGAGGGTTCATCTTACTCACAGTAAACTCGCGATGGATCCTAAAGCGGTGCGGTTGTATTTATTAGAGGGAAAGTACCAAGCTGGCGCAACGTTGAACGCTAAAAGATGTTTGAGACGCACCGCTAAAAAACATTACAAGGTAAACAAAATACTAGCTGCGTATTTAACACTGTTTCAGACTGTTCATCTGCAGGTTGCCATATACTTGATAACACCATATACATGATAACACAAGCATTTTTTCATTTCGTATCAACTTTTTCGTCTCTACCTCATGGAGCGCGCATAGTGTATTTCTTAATTTCCTTTTTTTTCTAGCTACAAGATGGAATACTATTGTACAGAACTGAAAAGAAAATCAAGAATGTTGAGGATGGAGGAACCACGGTCACTAACGGAAAATGGCGGAAAGTTGTGGAAAATTCTGAGGAGAAGCACACAATAATAAAGCAATTACATGACGAAAGTAAGGGCGCAACTTATGTTCAGACTTATCATATTTTAAAACTATTTGGTTGGCATTATATGCTTTTAGTATTTTGCATTTTTTTAATGTCTCTTGTAATGTTTTAATGCAGGTGGTCACATGGGAGTCACAAAAACTCTCCTCAAAGTGCAGCAACGTTTCTTTTGGCATCGCATGTCAGATGATGTAAAAAAATACATAGCTAGGTGCCATAGATGTCAAATGCAAAATCCAAAAGCTAAGAACACCACACCTCCTCTCCACCCAGTACCAGTGTCTATTTGTAAGCCATGGAGCCAGGTAGTTACCCCTTTTTAATAATTACACATGAAAAATATAAAAAAAAAGCTTTACAAAGATTTCGAAAAGGTTATCCATCAATTATTATACATGACAGGCCAAAATTTAACACACCCGCAATGCCTTTTACCTTTAACACAGATATTACTTTATATATATGTTATTATCAAATATCTATTACAGATTGGAATTGACCTTGTGGCAATGGAGGAATCGT
This sequence comes from Lingula anatina, assembly GCF_001039355.2. The sequence continues at coordinate 76,421 of NW_019775444.1, forward strand.
ACAACGGAAACAAGTACTTCTGTTCAGTGTTGTGCTATTTGACTAAACATGCTTCGGCAAAACCTTTTAAGAGCAAATGTGCCACTGAAGTGGCTTCATACCTCCTTGAACTCATGATGATGTAAGTGTTTTATTCTATAGTGCTAAAACTTATTCATTTTGCCTGTGAATCATCTATGCATCTCGTCATTATTATATAACATAGTGAGATAATATATTAAACTCATGTTATCTTATATTTTATTTATTAATGCTATCAATTACCTGATTTAGATTTGGATATCCGAGTGTGATTATCTCTGACCAGGGTCTGGAATTCAACAACCACCTCATTGATGAGATTTGTAAAACAACTAAAACAAGAAGACAAATAACCTCTCCATATCACCCACAGTCAAACGGCTTAACTGGTGAGTCGATCTGCCTCATTCCAACTAAATCGGCGATCTTTTTATTATTTAATAAATTTTGAACTTTCCTTATTATCCCGAAATTTTAACGCAAACACATAGTAAATGTTACATTTTTTTTCTAATTCGCTTTTTTATAAAGACCTTTACAGTGTTTTCTATTTTACTCTTTAAGGTTTACACCTTATAGTACCTCACGTTCTGTACTGATTTCTATCGGCATTGATGATGCTATTTTACTTTATTGCTCTTCAAACACAGAGAGATTCAATCAGACCATTCAAAAATAGTATGGCAAAGTCATACGACGACCCAAAAAGGTGGGACGATACCCTAGCGGGCTGTGTATTTGCCTACAACACAGCAATACAAGATTCCACCAAGATGAGTCCCTATTTCTTGATGTTTGGAGTGTATGTATTTTAATCGCATCAAATTGAAATATACTCTTATAAATAAATAAAAAGAACAATTTAGAGATTCACTTTTATTAAAAATTGCAGTTGTAAACAATTATGTACATTAACTGGTAGATGAAGACTGTGTTTTTTCTTTGTACACAGTGCTGACAATGTGACAGATCAAATGCCAACGACATATTTAATAATAACTGCCAATAAACTTAATTTCAGGTAGCCAAGTCTTCAAACTGATGAAGAAGTTGGTGATATTGTGGAAGATATGCATTCCAGGGTAGAAACCATAAACTACCTTTAAAACAATACTGTCAGACAAGCAGCACAAAGGAACATCCGTACTGCCCAAGAAAAGCAAAAAAAAATATTACGACTTGAGACACCAGAGTGAAGTAGGAATTAATTTCTTGCTAATGATATACTAAGGATTAAAAACTTAAGTATTGTCTTATTTTCACATAAAATCATTATATTTATCAAATACATTGACATTGTGTAATTTCCTTTAAGGTATGTAGTATCACTGGTGTGTGGCAAAGATTCGTTTTTACCATCGATAATACATACCATTTTTAATATTTTTCACGAAGGACTTTCAGGTTGGAAGTAAAGTATTAAAGAAAAACCTAAGAAGGGAAGATAGAAAGGGAGGCAAATCTGCCCCAAGGTACATGGGACCATACACAATAGTGGCGAAGAAGCCAAACGGCACGTATATTCTGCAAAATTTACAAGGGAAAAAGTTTAAGAGGGCTGTGGGTGCTGGTCAACTAAAGCAGTACAGAGAAAATAGGTGATTTTTCTTTTAAAAATTTATAAAATTTAAATAGCATCTTTTATCTAATATATAAAAACAATGTTAGCTATTGAAACATCAACTTTATATATATTGTCATTGCGTTTTTATGACCAATTTGGACGGCATTTACAGTACGTTGATTTTTCTGTATTTCAGAGCTGAAGGAGAAGCTGAAACCAGTTAAATATTAAAGAATGACACATATGAGTATTTTGTAAAACAAAGATTGTAAACAATAAACACCCAGGCTTTCTGTATTCTTGTCTTTTTTAATTCAATAAATTATATTTTTTTATTGATAATTGGTTCCAATTATATTGCACCAATATAACTATTACTTCAATGAAATGTATAAAGCGTACATATTGAAAAAAATAATGAATATTACCTTATGGGTACGGATTAAACTCGATTTTCTATTGCCTAAAGTGCAACAGTGAGGGGGACCCTCCGATTCAAAGCGGACTGTCCATTTTAAATCTAAAAGTCTGCGGACTGTACGTTTTAATATATGAAGTCCCCCGTTTTTAATATTTTTCACGAAGGACTTTCAGGTTGGAAGTAAAGTATTAAAGAAAAACCTAAGAAGGGAAGATAGAAAGGGAGGCAAATCCCTTGTGTGGAAAATAACACTTTTAAATTTATTATTATTATCAATAGACTACACAGATGAATGAAATGCACCAGAAAATATAAAATGATGTATGAAATGTTTAATTTTGAAATTTTTCTGCATAATAAAACATGACTTTGGCATTCTTCACGTGAATATTTACCGCAAGTTTTTCTATCAGAGGTACCAGTGATTCAATCAATTAAAAGCTTCCATGTTTTTGTTATATGTTTTATTATATGCTATTATGACTAGCAACCCAAACTTGCCACCATGTTTAATTACATGAAAGACACATTAAAATGACGAATTTTGCATTCACAGAGGCCTTTGCGACTAGTTTGTATCGCCGCAAATAATAGCCTCGAAACTAATGGCGATTTGGACATTAGCGCAAGCCGGGATTTGCGAAGCTTTCGAGATACGGGATAGCGCACGCTAGCCATGCTAGCGCAGGCGCTCAAAATAGCGATTCTTTCGAGATACGGGATAGCGCACGCTAGCCATGCTAGAGCGTGTGCGCAACATAGCGATCCTTTCGAGATTCCGAGCCCTGCTCCTTCTTGTACAATCACTCAGCCCAGAGAGACGCAATGGCACTGTCGCACTGCTGAGTCGCTCTATCACAATCTTATCGAGCATGGCAACCCGGACACGTACGGTACATATAAGTTTAATAGGAATTGAGGAACTGTTACTGAAGAGCTGTTCTCAATGGCATATTCTCGCGCGAGGTTTAATGTCCTATTTGATATTGTATTTTGCTCAAAACGAAGAAGGTACAGTGGCGGATTTAGGGGGGGGGGATCGATTTCTGTTCCCCTCGTGAAATCAGAATTTTGACTAGCTGAGTCATAGTTCTAAACTGTACCAAATGGCACCGTTCGCCCTCTAAAATACCAACATTTCTCAACAGAGTAATCATTAAGGTGTATATTTTGTAATACATTGGTTTGGGCAAGTCAAACAAGTTAAGCTAACAATGTCAACAAGTGCTTTTCGATTTAATAATTACAACACTGGTCGTCACTGACTGACATCCGAGATAACGTCTCACACAGTAGACAAGTAGTTGTAACTGACTTATATCGCGGATGGCCACCACTTATTNGCCCAGTAATACATCTTTCTTGGTATGTGCTTACAGCAGACGCATCATATAGCGTGTTTTGCAGGTAATTCTGGAGTTTGGTGAGAAAAGAGAAAGGCCAAAATTTGAGTTTACTTCATTTTTCATGGCTGCATTTGTAAGTGAATGTCCTGACGAGCAGGAGATGCGGCGTAACCTGCTGGAGGAATTCCGATCAGTTACTTTATCACAGGCGTACCACAAAATTTGGTTTACCTTATGCAAAGGGTGAGTTTTTCTACTTTATGCAGGGTCTGTAACAATTACATAAATCTTTGCATTGCAATCTGCATGGACAGCCGTTGGTTGATCTTTAAATTCCAAGACTATAGACGTGTTACGGTTCTGCTTCAGATCAAATGTGGTCAACGCAATCTCTAATTTGGCAGTGCGAGGCTGTTTTGGTCCTGCATCGGTGGGTGTCCTTCACAATTATATTTAAAAACATATATATATATATATATATATATATATATATATATATATATATATATATATATATATAAAGCAATGGTTGCAGAGTTAGTCACACGTACAGAGTAGTTCAGCTACCTTATGAACGGTATCCGATGAACACCTGTACAGCAGCTGGTAGTATGCAATAAATTTCACATATTTGTTGGCTAGCCCCTCATGCAGCAGCTGGGCTGTATCCTCCCCGAAATCTTCTGTTTGATGGTGGGCAAAAAACACCAGGGCTCGGAATCTCGAAAGGTTCGCTATGTTGCGCACGCGCTATAGCATAGCTAGCGTGCGCTATTTGCTAGTGCGATTGCACCCACCTGCTATCTCGAAGCCTTAGCAGACGCATCGCAATTATAACCTCAAACTCTACTAATATTCGATTGCCGCATAAAGTGAAGACGTCATAACACAATTACACAAAATGCAATTTTTTTCACCATGACGCAAATCAAGAGGTTGTTTTTATTTATAGGAATATCATAATGACAAATACTGATATTTGAAGTATTTGACACCAATAAAATGTCAAAAAACAATTCAATAAGCGAAGCTTGGACTGACACAATTACTGACACAATGGTGAGTAGTGNTTTTTTTCACCATGACGCAAATCAAGAGGTTGTTTTTATTTATAGGAATATCATAATTACAAATACTGATATTTGAAGTATTTGACACCAATAAAATGTCAAAAAACAATTCAATAAGCGAAGCTTGGACTGACACAATTACTGACACAATGGTGAGTAGTGTTCAGTCTCACAATAATAGACATTGAGGAAGGTCACGGTGCGGCCGAATGCTTTGTTTCTGCTTTTTCATTTTGTGTGGAAAATGACACTTTTAATTTATTATTATTATCAATAGACTACACAGATGAATGAAATGGACCAGAAAATATATAATGATGTATGAAATGTTTAATTTTGAAATTTTTCTGCATAATAAAATATGACTTTGGCATTCTTCACGTGAATATTTACCGCAAGTTTTTCTATCAGAGGTACCAGTGATTCAATCAATTAAAAGCTTCCATGTTTTTGTTATATGTTTTATTATATGCTATTATGACTAGCAACCCAAACTTGCCACCATGTTTAATTACATGAAAGACACATTAAAATGACGAATTTTGCATACGCAGAGGCCTTTGCGACTAGTTTGTATCGCCGCAAATAATAGCCTCGAAACTAATGGCGATTTGGACATTAGCGCACGGCCGGGATTTGCGAAGCTTTCGAGATATGGGATAGCGCACGCTAGCCATGCTAGCGCAGGCGCTCAAAATAGCGATTCTTTCGAGATACGGGATAGCGCACGCTAGCCATGCTAGAGCGTGTGCGCAACATAGCGAACCTTTCGAGATTCCGAGCCCAGGGCTCCGTAACTTGAAATCATCGTGAATTGCGAATAGCGACATCACCTTTTATTTCAAGGCTATTATATGGGGAGAGTATGGGTGAGTTATGGAATAGAGCATGGCCAGAAATGCGCAGCATTCACGCGATACGCGAGGGCGCTACAGTAGGGCTTCACTTGACTCAGCTAGCCAATCACAGCACAACAATGGCATCGCACACAGACTCTGTGATAAGTGCTCAGCCCATTGTCAAGTAGTGTTAGTTCATGGTAACAAGCGTCCGACATGTGCAGAGAAGTTTATTGTAATATATATTGTTCTTATTGTTACATTATTAAATCTAACTCTGTATCCAAGTAGTAACTATACTGTACCAAGCCAGGTACTGATGATGTGCAGAGGTCATATATTCCAGAATAAGCCATTGCCACTAATTTATAACTTTAATTTTGTTTAATATGTTATTCATGAAATAGTTCATGAAAGATTATTTTAATTTGTTAAATCGTGATCTTATTCTTTTTATATTCATATAATTGAATAATGTGGGTAAAATTGGTCTTCCACTTCTTATTTGCATTTTTCCTTTATTACAAGATTATTTTGGAACAGTTGCAGCATTAAAATTTAAAAAAAAATAGCAATCTGAAAGAATTTTGCATTATTATTAAATGATGATAGGAATTTTGGATTAAGAGATTAGTTAAATACTGAGAAGTGATATTGTCAGTCAATTTTTGTAGAATCTGATAATATGATTGAAAATACTGATTGAATTCTTGGCCTTGCACTGGGCAGTTTCACATTTGTGCCAAGTCCTTTTTTTGGACTCCATTGTACAGTGGTAAAAGTTCAATTGCCATGAAAGTTTTTAATCAGACTCTGTATGGTGCTGCTATCTGCTGGTGCTATCGGCAACGAATTAGTTTGCCTTTGTTTCTGAGTGAATCTACCGTCTAAAATCACTATTTCTGAAAATATGTGCGTTTTGCTGAGGGTAGGCTAGGCAATACACGGCAAGCTTTTTAATACGTGTGTACAACATAATTTTTTTTAAACCCTAGCGATATTTGGTCAGGAGTTGCTTGAAGCATAGCACAGCGTTGCTGTCTATCGGCATCAGGCCGTTAGTTTGTCAATTATCACGAATTACCCACGAATCGCGAACCCATTCATTTTCCTATGGCAATCTAGCAACTCATTAAAAGTGCACGCATGCGCAGTGGGCTAAGCGTGACGTCATGCAGTGCATTTCTGGGGATGGATGCTTGCGCTCGGTCGTAATTCGCGCTGCTTTCGAGTTACGGAGCCTAGGCTTCCAATGATGTAAACCGCGCTGAGACGCGTGTGTCGTGCGGTATATAAGAAATGAGCTTTTTACTTTACTTTTATTTCATTAGAACTCTCTATACAGCAGGTATATGTCTTTATATGTGCGGGAGTGGGTGTTTTTGTACTTTATTTTCTTTTACCACCAGATTGAATGAAGGCAGTAGAAGGTTTCCCGACCAATACATAGACACATGTAGTAAACTGTGGGACCTACTGACCCAGTCAGAGATACCATCACCAGTGCGCATCATGGACTTCGGAGGAGGAACGGGAGAAACAACGGAGCCCATATTCAGAAAAATGGAAGCCCTTAATAAGCAAATGTTCATTAGCGTGGAGGAGCCACACGAGGATTATCTGAGAAAATACAAGGAGATAATAAATAACATAAGCAAGGCCAGTATTGATATTACCTATTCCGGGCCATTTCAAGACTACTATGGGCATTCTGTAGAAGATTTGAGGGCCAAGAAAGCCTATCCACAACACCTACAGGACACGGTGCTAGCACTACACGTCCTATATCATCTGACAAGTATCTTCGATGATCCATTTGATCCATACGAGAATATGAAGCAAGCCATCTTTGCAATGTATGCCATTCTTAAACCAGGAGGGCAGATGGTTATAGTATTAGCTAACCACGCAGTAAATATAATTGGATCCGCGTCTTTGAAGTGTTTCGAGGTTCTGTTTCCACATACGTTGGGAAATCAGAAGTTGCTTTTTGAAGTCTGGCAAAATCTTCTGTTTGATGGTGGTATTGCAGACGTACTAGATGCTTCGTTTCCAAAGTTTAGGGCAATAGTCCAACAAGAAAACGTAGTCGACCACGTTGTTTTGCCGACCCTGGCAGAGGTTGGAATCGCTGCTTCTATATGTTGTTTACTTGGGTTATGTGCAGACAAGTCTCCATTCGATCAACGTGTTGTCCAGTTCTGCATGGATTACGTGAAGACTGACGGATATAAACATGGCCTGTACCTTGACAGTGAGGGGATGTGGGTCTTTCCAATGAAAACTTATTACATTACTATCCAAAAAGTCGCAATTGAGTAATTTGGTATAATATTTGTCAAACCACATCGAAAAGATTATACAATATACACCTTTGGTCAAAAAGATTGTCCAAATGATGACAATTAAAAATAAATGTACTATAAAAGTTAACCCCCCCCCCCCCCCAAACACACACACACCACAAATATTCTATTACACAAAGACTGCCCTCTACAAGAGTCACAGATTGAATTATCACTAGATAATCTCTCTCGCTGAAGAAAAATACACATAATTTACCTGCGGCCTTCGTTGATGGTACAAAAATGCTAACTTTTCTCTCTATATCTTTGTCTTTACTCTCTCTCAAATATCACAAAGTGCACAAGTTATCTGTTACAATAGCCCACTACTGCCATTTATCTACTACATTGAATGATAAATAAATCATTGATTCAATAGCACAGCGCCAGTGTCATATTTTGATAATCTTTTCCGTGATCATCTGAATGGGGGCTACATGGAAGTTTAAAAAATTACGAGAAAAATTGTTCAAATTCTCAATATTAGTAATTTAAGAAATCAAATCAGACAAGTAAATTGTCATGACAGCCACCTTTAAACTCCTACTTTTAAATACAAATACAACAACCACACCCGGTTCCGGTCGTGGGAGAGGCTCATGAACGAGGTCCTCTACATTTTCTTCTTTATTGAAAGGACTCTACCTTGACAGCTTTGTAGCATGAGATATGATGAAAATTATAGTTACGCCCGCATACCATGGTAAAGAAAAACAACAAAAGGAAAAACAAAGAAAAGAATATCAGTGGAGAAAGCGTCAACAAGATACAGGTGACAACGAATCACTCGACGCCAATACCACGTGTGAGCTCAACAATGAGCCAAGCACCGCAGCCACAAGGGTTTTTGCAGTTTTCTCCCCAGGGACAATTCCCGGGATATATTTCACCAGTGCCCCAACCAGGAGACTTGTATGGATTGATTGGAAATCTTACTAGAAAGGTTGACGAGGTAAATGCACGACTGGAAAAGCTAGACGTAATAGACCGCCGGCTGATTTACATGGAGACCATGAAAAAAGAGATGAAAGGTATGAAAGATAAGGTCGGGGAAATTGAAGATGGACCCAGTGCTTTGAACATAATATCAGAAACCAACCGAATTGAACTGAAAGAGATGCAGAAAAATATGAAAATGCTTGAAAGGGACGAGGCAAAAACTACGAAAGTTATCGACGCAGTACAAGATAACCTTACACGCTTGAAAAACGAAATCGTAACACTGAAGGAAAAACAAGTAGACCTACAGGCCCGAAGCATGCGCGATAACCTTATTTTCACGGGGATTGATGAAACAGACGAGGAAGACACAGAAACCATACTGGTCGATTTTCTGGAAAATAAAATGAAGGTGGAACACATGCCAGCTTTCCATAGAGTACACAGAATGGGGAAAAAGACACCAGGTAAACCACGACCAATTATAGCTAAATTTGCCAACTCTAAAGTAAGAGACAACATTAAGAGAAGAGCGGCGTCACTCAAAGGTATAGAAAACAATAGATATGGGATAAATGAACAATACCCCCATGAAATTAACGAGAAAAGAAAGATGCTCTATCCCTTTTATAAGTCAGCAAAGAGACAACAAAAGAAAGCGGTAATGGTTTATGATAAACTGTATATCAACAACGTGCTATTTGTGCCCGACGCTGAACAACCGGCGAAACGAACCCAGGAAACCCCACGCTCCACACCGGAATCGGTACATGGAACATAGGACAACCATGAAGGCACCAATATCCAATATGAACTTGATAATCTGAGAATAAATATGTTATATCCTAATGACCCCCCAAGAGAAGGTAACAGCACTAGTAACAGTACAAATCTAGACTATGACATAACAGAGGATCTTAAACTTTTTTATTTAAATGTATGTGGGCTAAGCAGGAGATTGCAATACCCAGACTTTAGAGAACTAATTGAAAAATATGATATAGTATGTTTTACAGAATCAAAAACTGATGAACAAGACAATATTGATTTGCCAAACTTTACATTCTTTGCTAAACATAGAAAAGCATTTTCAAACTATCGTTCAGGTGGAATAGTTCTTGGGTGTAAAAATCAATTAGCTAGTTTTATAGAACCACTTGAAACTGACTCAGAATACATTCA
>NW_019775444.1:105213-136107 GCF_001039355.2 Lingula anatina
TTCGCACATGCTCTTTCAGAATATGGGGTCAAATTTAACCCATGACCTTCACATGACCTTGTAAGAGCATTTCCACACCTATTTTGCAGGGGAATCCTCCTTCAGCCAGTTGCAGTCTAGTATTATAATTATTATTGCCCGACTAAATACAAAAAGTAACAGCATTGTTTTCACAAAATATCAAAAACTTGAAATACATTTTTCTCTACATTAATGGCAATTTCATAAAACGCTCTTTAAAATGGGAATTAATCTTTTACATACAAATAAAACTGGTTCTCTATCCAACTAAAACATGTCGAGATTCTATGAATTAAAAAAATTTCTACTTGAATGGCTAGCCTTTTGATTTAAAAAGGAGTTTAGGATTACTATGATAGACATAATACCAACAAGAAGTTAGCATTTAGAGGTTTTTTGACAGAATTTACAAGCAAACTGGAAAATTTACCAAAAAATTACCACAAGGCAGCAAAGCTGTCAAATGTACAGACAAAAACCAAAAAATGTAGATGCAGAAAAATAGGTATTTTTGTCAATATTGATGCAATATTATAAATAATTCTTGTAATGTTTATAATAACACAGTCAATCAACACTAAAATTTAATCATACACAACAGGTAACATGGTCAATAAGATTACAGTTTCAGGACCATGAGAGTTCAAATTCACATAATGAAAATCCCAATATATAAAAAATGATGACAGTGCATAACATAATATTACATAATGTTTAGAGACATAAACACCAATACTATTGCTTTTGTGTAAATACAGAAAATGTTCAGAGATTCTGGTGGAAGGGAGTTAAAAGTCACATCTTGCAAATGCCAGTGTTTGAAAAAAAAAATAAATAAATAAAACATAACAAAAAGTAGTCCAATAAAGCAGCTATTCAAACTTTTAATCTAACTGTATCAACATGATGTGAATGACCCCATTGAAGATAATAAGGCACTGTTATTTATATAATGCTGGTATTACACAATATATATATATATTTTTGAAAACTTATTTGCAATATTAAACATGTACAGCATTCATCATGAGTATTCAGAAAATGTGAAGAGCAAAGGTCTTCAAGCCCACGGAGGTTCAAAGTCACATCTTGAAATTGCCAATATATGAAAAATTAAATTTTCACAAAAATATGTACATTTTCACAAAAATTAAATTTTCACAAAAACATATAAATTAAATTTTCACAAAAACATGTATATAACACTTGTTTTCCAGCTTAAGCTGTATTTAAGTCCCATGTTTCTTTCCTGTAAGTTTGAGAATGGTCACTATGGCAGAAGTGCCCAAAAGAGGGTTTTCAATTTTGATGCAATATTACATAATGCTTAAAATCATATTGACCATCAATTTTAATTTAAAAAAAAATAATAAAGTAAAAGTGTCATGGATATTGAGAAAATGTGACCAACAAAAGCCTTCAAACCATCAATTTTTAAAAATAAAATAAAAGTATCACGGATATTCAGAAAATGTGACTAGCAAAAGTCTTCAAGCCCATGGAACTTCAGAGTCATGCCTTGAAAATCCCAAAATGTAAGCAAGTTAACTGTACTGAAATGAGTTAATTTCCATTTTCAACACATTTTTTTACATAAAACAAAACAATCAATTTACTGTCATTTTTATATGATCAATTAATAAAATTTTGGAAAAACTTCAATTGAACAATTTTAAATGTCCAACTTTCTCCATTATGAACATAGTGACAAACTGCAATGATGTGAGTTTATTTCCATTTTTGATACTTTATTACACAATACACAATAACAGGTTTACCATCATTTTTACATAGTAAACTAAAAATATTGTTAAAATGTAGAAAATGTCAAAAGAACACTTTTAATTATGATTACCATAATGTAAACCATAAACCATAAATGTGAACCAATCATGTCAATTTTAAGAGCAACCTGCTTCTTTGCCAAACAAAGCCACTCAGTAAATTTAATGTGAAACAACAATACGGTTTGGCAGTTATGGGGTGAACAGCACCAAAATTGTTCACAAAAAACAGAATAATTACCGTTATTATAATACAACTGGTCACCTTATTATAACAAATTTGTAAGATGTACACTGATGGAGACTTTTGAAAGCAACCTGTATCTTTGCCAAACAAAGCCACTCAGTAAATTTAATGTGAAACAACAATACAGCCTGTCAGTTATGGGGTGAACAGCACCACAATTGTGCAAAAAAAGAGAATACTTAAAATAAGTGTATACACTGATCATGCCAATTTTTAAAGCAACCTGCTTCTTTGCCAAGCAAAGCCACTCAGTACATTTATGTAAAACAACAATATGGCTTGACAGTTATAGGGTGAATGTAACCACAATTGTGCAAAAAGCCAGAATAATTACCGTAAATACAGTTTGGCAGTTATGGGGTGAACGTCATGTGTCGGACAGGGACAGCGACAACACCATCGACAGCGAAGTGTCTGTATATAGAAATGCTTGGGTAGGTCACAGCAATGAAAGCATTAACTACAATGTCATGGTATAGCGAATTAGAACCTTAAAAAAATTCCAATGATACAGGTATTTATATAGGCAAAATGGGTCAAAAAGTCCATTTCCGATGAAAAATTTTAGCTATGAGTATTATTAAGGTTGGCGAATTCAACATCTTTGGAAATGTAGATAAAACATGAATATATTCTAATCCTACTCAATATTTATATTGGGTGAATATTAAATGTTTTGATTAACTTTCTATGGTACAAATTGATGCATTAAACACGTCTGTTAACTCTTTTTCACAAGAATAAAGAAATATTTTTCAAAAATCTTGGAGTGGGGAGGGGAGAGGAAATAACAGCCCTGACAACCATAAGGAGTAGTAAAACATATTTTTCAATACACAGAGTGAAGGCTATAATAATGGAAACCCAAGACATGCTACAGAATGTTTTAACAAAACAGCAGAAAAGAAGTACAAACAGATTTAGGTCATGAACAACCTAATGCGTCACAGCCTCAGCTGACACCTTGAGGTAACAAGAATTGTGGCTAGAAAATTTGACATTCTTCACAACCTTCTGAACAAAGGTATGATACAACTGGTCACCTTATTAGAACGCATTTGTAAGAAGCAAATTCATTGATGTAAGAAAAAGTACACTTCACAATGACAGAACAATCAGCAATCATGGCCACAGGCTAAGAAAAAAACTTGGGTGGGGCAGCTCTATATGTGCAACCTAGTTAATTATTTGTACCGGTACATAGTACATACTACTGTGGCACTACATATCTAGACACAGACTGAAGAAGAAGAGACTTTGATGGACTAGGAGAATAGGAAAAGTTTATATTTTATAAAGAGCAATTATATATTTTTATCAAAAATCTGAGGTGGGAGGGTGAAAAGAACAGCGTAATAGCCCTTAGAACTGTAAGGTTAACTAAATTAGAGAGTTTCCGTTGCCGGTGAGATACGCCGGCTAGATTAATACGTCATCGGTTTGTGCGCACTAATTGTGACGTTCACCGCATTCATATACCGTCATCCCATCTACATTCGGAACTCCTCGACAATTTCCGGCTATCTTCCGAATGCCTTGAAACTAGTCTCGGATGTATGACAGTAAAAAATGTCGCCTACGCACAACATATGTGATCAGGTCAAGAACCCGGATGGACGGCGCCGCATCACTTATGTATACCGCAATCAAAACAATATAGTTCCCCCAAAACGCGTGGATCTAACAAATATGGCGTCATTTGACGAATGTATTGAATATGCACTATCTTCCTGCCCACTTTTTAAAGATCAACGACTTCAAACTACGTGAAAAACAACTGGAAACACTGAGGATATTGTTCGAAGGAGTTCTGAATGTCCTGTCAGGGCGCCGCCATGTTTATTATTGTTTACATCCGGGTATCTAGAGTAGTTTGCACTACTTCCAAAATGGCGACGTCTGTCATACGGCCGAGATATGATGACGCAGGAATCAATCGATGGTGAGCCGAGTGATCCCATCTTGTCTGCGGAATACAAGCGCTCCTATCTAGCCAGTGCGGAAGATTATTGAAAATAGTTATTAAAGGTTTTGTTTGCTAATTTATATGACTTATATACTTTTTTAAAATAGTTCAAGTGTACGTTCATGCAAATTTCGACAGAGAGGAGCCGCTAGTTTTGGTTTATCAGGCACCTAGTCGGGGGTTGATCGTGGGGTTCTTACGAACCGCCATTTTTGTCGGGAAAAATTGCACTTTTGGGTAATACATGTATTTGTCTCCTTTTCATAAAAAAGAATCTCCCCCCCCCCCTTGGAAATAGATGACTACGGGGCCGTATATTGTTATTATTATATTGGAATGAGCGCCAGCATTCCAGGACATTACCGGAACGCGAAGAGAGAAGCGTGTTACTGGATACATTAGCACATACGTAACAATCTAGCCGTCGTATCCCAACTGCACCGGAAACTCTCTATTATTAACCCTAAACTGGATACCTCAGCTGTGCTGAGTCATGAACAATGCAGTGCATTGCAGCCTCTACTGAAACTTTGAGTTGACAGGAATTGCGCCTAGAAAATTTGACATTCTTCATTAAATTTTCAGATTCAGTCTACCATCCACCTTGATACACAGTCAGAACACTGACAGGATGAGCCCGAGTTTGTCCTGCAAAATTTGTTCTTGGGTATGATACTCCAAAATGCGATCTGACACACACCTTGAAAACGTGTAGTGTGGTCCGATATACCGCTTAATTCAGGATCCTTATGTGCCGAGTCTGGTAGTTGGGTAGGCGTGAGGATTAAACAAAACTATAATGTTATATATACAACTCCTAGTTGAAGAAAACAAGGTGCAATACCCAGATATGACAGGTATAGAGCTTGCGGTTGTCGTACAAAATTTGTCCCAGTGTATGATATACTGTAAAATGCGTACTGATACTCACTTTTAAAACCGGTAGTGCAATCCGATCTACGGTGAATTCTGGATCCTTTGGAGCTGCTTCTGGTAGTTGGGTAGGCCTGCAGGTGGTCATAATAAGGATACACATTACTTCAAATTCTTACCAATTAATTATACTGAGTGTTAAACATCTTACCATTGTTATGCCTCCTACATCTGTAAAAAAAGACCTAATTATTTTACAACTCCATGTTGCAGGTAAAATTACATAATCCTGCCTTGCTGCAAAATCACCACAAGTCCACCAAATAATAGTACATCTACAGGAATTTTGCAATCTGATCTATGATATACATGTTCATACTCATAACTTATTCATTTTGTTGCTGATGCAGTAATTAGAGTATGTTAAGGTAATCTTCTACTACCTATTAATTATAATTACAGACCAGACTTTCCCAGGAACCTATTTGCTCTGCCTGCTAAAAACTCCATCAGTTTTTATACCAAAGAGCTTAGAAAATTTATTGGTGGAACAAGACTCAACAGAGAAGATACCTTCAAAAAGGACACATAATACTACAGCGTGGCCACTGGAACAAGGTCTTCTTAATTCAAATTTATGAAAATATACAGGTACATTGGAGTAGACTTGTTGAAGATAAAAATTTGAACAATGGCTTATAAAGAAAGGGAAAGAAAAGATGTACTTCTTATTCTCCAAGAATTGGAAAAGGGGAAAAAAACTGAGCCATCATGGCAGGAAATGAACCAATTGACAGATCTGTGGCTGCAGTCCAGACAGATGACTAGTCTACCATCCAGCATTAGTAGCTGCAGTAATCTACAGTACTTAAATTTATCATGGAATCATCTAACACATCTCCCTGACTCTATTTCGCAGCTAAAACATCTGAGGAAGTTTGACCTTGGGCATAATGATTTCAAAGAGTTTCCAACTCAAATTTGTTCTTTGTCAGAATTAAAAGAACTGAATATAAGGAACAACAAACTCACCAGTCTTCACCCAGATGTCAACAAGTTGACCAATCTTATGTACTTGGATCTCGGTTCAAACCAGTTCATAGATTTTCCAGCTGAAGTATGCCACATTCCAGAGCTTGAGACACTGAACATTTATCAGAACAAAATCTCCAGTGTACATCCTGATGTCACAAAAATGACCAAACTCACAAAACTTGACCTTGGTTGCAATGAGTTCACAGATTTTCCAGCAGGAGTATGCAACATTCCAGAGCTTAAGATACTGGGAATGAATAGGAACAAAATCTCAAGTGTACATCCTGATGTCATCAAAATGACCAAACTCACAAATCTGGACCTTGAAAAAAACCAGTTTACAGATTTTCCAGCTGAAGTATGCAACATTCCAGAGCTTAAGATACTGGGAATGAATAGGAACAAAATCTCAAGTGTACATCCTGATGTCATCAAAATGACCAAACTCACAAATCTGGACCTTGATCAAAACCAGTTCACAGATTTTCCTGCTGAAGTATGCCACATTTCAGAGCTTGAAACACTGAAAATGAATTGGAACAAAATCTCAAGTGTACATCCTTATGTCATAAACATGACCAAACTCACAAAACTTGACCTTGGTTCCAATGAGTTCACAGATTTTCCAGCTGAAGTATGCAACATTCCAGAGCTTAAGATACTGGGAATGAATTGGAACAAAATCTCAAATGTACATCCTGATGTCATCAAAATGACCAAACTCACAAATCTGGAACTTAGTGAAAACAAGTTTACAGATTTTCCAGCTGAAGTATGCCACATTTCAGAGCTTCAGACACTGAAAATGAATAGGAACAAAATGTCAAGTGTACATCCTGATGTCATAAACATGACCAAACTCACAAATCTGGAACTTCAAAATCATAATTTTACACACGTCCCTGAAGACATATGCAAAATTCAATCACTATACTGCACCTGGACATATCACATAACAGAATCACTCATCTTCCACATTAGCTCATGGATCTTAAACATTTGGATTGTCACAGCCTGAAGGGAAATTACCTTAATTTGTGCCATCACCAATGAAGGATCAGATGGGGAAAGAAGACATACACCACTACTTTGCATCAATGAAGGGGTTCAAGGATTGGAGGAGAGGGGAAAACAATACAAAGGAATAGATGGTAAATGGCACATAATTATATCTTTTGCATCTACTATGCTTCAAACAGATCATACTTTTCAATTTGTAATGGTGCTCTCTTTTCACCAGAATATCACTGCTATTACATGGTATTGTATAGATAATTTAGACTAACAGGTAACTTTCTAAACAGTTCACCACTCATCTGATCTAGCCAGTACCCAGCAGAAATCCTCATAAAAATGTAAAACCTTACTTAAAAATTGTAAGCCTAGAAATAGAATAAAGTATTATACACATTAATAGTTATCATCATATACATTTCCCTGAGCATGATAGCTTCTATTGTTTTTTACAGATGGAAGCAGCAGTAAAGGATCAAAATTGGCAAGTTCATTGGATAGAAGGTAACAATTATATGCAAATAGCTTATAAAATCTTCATTGAAAAACAGCAGTTTTCATACAATGCAACTGTATCCACAATTTATCAATCATCAACTAAGGCTTCAAGACCATGACATGGTTGTCATGTTTGTTCAAATACTCAAACAGGAAAATGTCACCTATTGGATAATTTTAAATACTTTTCTTTACATCCTTTGAACAAGAGAGAAGTGCATCTCAATGTGATTAACATCAGTATAATTATCATCATGCATGCATTTTACACAGAATGTCTGTATTTTATCTTATCAAAGCAAACCGCACTAAAATATCACCTTCAAGGTTGGATAAGAAAGACCACAAAAAACTAATCTTCTCTATGACATATACATTATGCAGCAAAATTAAACAGAACACTGTTGTTGTCCAGCCAATTTTATAAAAAAACTTTTATGATTTAGAATGTTTTCATGTAGACTGCACCCTTAGCTAATCTAACTTGACATTCTTTTTTTTAAAACATTTCTGGTAAATACCGTTTCCAAGTTCACAATGAGCACAAATATGTAATGGTCTTATTTTGTGGCAGTATGGTGACCAAATAAATAAATGTCCACTAGCTGTGCCATCTATCATCTTAAAAGACTATCAAAGTCTGTTGCCACATCATCTTTATTATTGTTTTAGACAAGCAGGACAAAGCATGTCAGATACAGCAGACACAAGTGCTTTATGTAAGAAGCCCAAACCTGCAGAAAAGCTACTTAAATGCAAAGGTAAATAATATTTGGCAGTAAATAAGTTCTGTAAAGAACTTTTTGATCACATTTGGTCACCTTATTCATTCATGTACTCAAAAATATATACTGTTGGCCATCTAAACAAAGTTCACTTCTGATTTTGCTTCATTTCCAAACCATTTTTCACAGTTCCAGACTTTATAAGCAAAGAAGTCCTAGAAAAGATAACAAGAGATCTTGTTCCACGTGATATTAGGAAAGAAATGGGAGCAGCCATCCAGAAACATTCAGTCTCCTTGCAACAAAGATATCCCAACATCTCAAGAATATCTATTTCAAGGATTCAAGCAGATGGCGCTGGTGAGAAAAAGCCTTGTATTGCAGTATACTGCAGTGACATAACAAACATGGCACACTTTCCTGAAAAGTTTGAGGGGTATCCAGTTGAAGTCAGGGAAGGGACATTTTCTCTTAATGCTGACAATGAAGGAAACAGAGATAATGATCATAGTCAGTAGGTACCGGCAGCAAGCATATAACGCATAGAAAAACCTGCTTAAAAGCGCCAAAAAGGTCATTTTCAAGGTTTAATTTCAGTATCAAATTTAATAGTAACCCCCTATATTTTTATACCATATAAAAGGGCAGGTGTTGCTCTTACAAATAATATAAAACAAAGCTAGATTTGACATTAAAAAACGTAGTCTAATAAGAGATGTTAATAACATGTTACGCGCAGTTTAGCAGAATTGTACTGCTGCTGACAGCACAGCAGCGCTTAGGTGCAAATGCGCTCCTTGACAAGGCATTAGAAAACGTCTCGGGGATTTTCCGCTATTACTTGCACACGCACNTAGGAACAAAATCTCAAGTGTACATCCTGATGTCATCAAAATGACCAAACTCACAAATCTGGAACTTAGTGAAAACCAGTTTACAGATTTTCCAGCTGAAGTATGCAACATTCCAGAGCTTAAGATACTGGGAATGAATTGGAACAAAATCTCAAGTGTACATCCTGATGTCATCAAAATGACCAAACTCACAAATCTGGAACTTCTACATAATAATTTTACACACGTCCCTGAAGACATATGCAAAATTCAATCACTACTGCACCTGGACATATGACAACAGAATCACTCATCTTCCACATCAGCTCATGGATCTTAAACATTTGGATTGTCTCAGCCTGAAAGGAAATTACGTTGTGCCATCACCAATGAAGGATCAGATGGGGAAAGAAGACATACACCACTACTTTGCATCAATGAAGGGGTTCAAGGGATTGGAGGAGAGGGGAAAACAATACAAAGGAATAGATGGTAAATTTCACATAATTATATCTTTTGCATCTACTATGCTTCAAACAGATCATACTTTTCAATTTGTAATGGTGCTCTCTTTTCACCAGAATATCACTGCTATTACATGGTATTGTATAGATAATTTAGACTAACAGGTAACTTTCTAAACAGTTCACCACTCATCTCATCTAGCCAGTACCCAGCAGAAATCCTCATAAAAATGTAAAACCTTACTTAAAAATTGTAAGCCTAGAAATAGAATTAAGTATTATACACATTAATAGTTATCATCATATACATTTCCCTGAGCAGGATAGCTTCTATTGTTTTTACAGATGGAAGCAGCAGCAGCAGCACCAGCAGCAAAGGATCAAAATTGGCAAGTTCATTGGACAGAAGGTAACAATTATTTGCAAACAGCTTATAAAATCTTCATTGAATGCAATGCAACTGTATCCACAATTTATCAATCATAAACTAAGGCTTCAAGACCATGACATGGTTGTCATGTTTGTTCAAATACTCAAACAGGAAAATGTCAACTATTGGATAATTTTAAATACTTTTCTTTACATCCTTTGAACAAGAGAGAAGTGCATCTCAATGTGATTAACATCAGTAATTATCATCATGCATGCATTTTACACAGAATGTCTGTATTTTATCTTATCAAAGCAAACTGCATTAAAATATCACCTTCAAGGTTGGATAAGAAAGACCACAAAAAACTAATCTTCTCTATGACATATACATTATGCAGCAAAATTAAACAGAACACTGTTGTTGTCCAGCCAATTTTATAAAAAAACTTTTATGATTTAGAATGTTTTCATGTAGACTGCACCCTTAGCTAATCTAACTTGACATTCTTTTTTTTAAAACATTTCTGGTAAATACCGTTTCCAAGTTCACAATGAGCACAAATATGTAATGGTGACCAAATAAATAAATGTCCACTGTGCCATCTATCATCTCAAAAGACTATCAAAGTCTGTTGTCACATCATCTTTATTATTGTTTCAGACAAGCAGGACAAAGTATGTCAGCTGATACAGCAGATACAAGTGCTTCATCAAACAAGCCCAAACCTGCAGATAAGCTACTTAAATGCAAAGGTAAATAAAATCTTGAATGTCATCTTAATACTTCGCAGTAAATATAAGTTCTATAAAGAACTTTTTGATCACATTTGTTCACCTTATTCATTCATGTACTCAAAAATATATACTGTTGGCCATCTAAACAAAGTTCACATCTGATTTTGCTTCATTTCCAAACCATTTTTCACAGTTCCAGACTTTATAAGCAAAGAAGTCCTAGAAGAGATAACAAGAGATCTTGTTCCACGTGATATTAGGAAAGAAATGGGAGCAGCCATCCAGAAACATTCAGTCTCCTTGCAACAAATATATCCCAACATCTCAAGAATATCTATTTCAAGGATTCAAGCAGATGGCGCTGGTGAGAAAAAGCCTTGTATTGCAGTATACTGCAGTGACATAACAAACTTGGCACACTTTCCCAAAGAGCTTGAGGGGTATCCAGTTGAAGTTAGGGAAGGGACACTTTCTCTTAATGCTGACTATGAAGGAAGCAGAGATAATGATCATAGTCAGTTACATATTGGATGCTCTGTAGCTTCTAGTAGCCAGCTGCAGGGTAGTCTTGGGGTATTTGTTAATCACCACAGGGGTGGTCATGCATCAGCCCAGCCACAGGCATTTGTTACATGTGCCCATGTAGTTTGCCCTTACAGCAAAGAGGCTGAAACAGCAATTAACAAATCTGTCTATGTTGAAAACAACCAAACTTGGAAAAAATGTGGGTTTGTTAGCAAATGTTATGTAGGTGATGTTAAACTTGACAATGGGTTTGGCTCAGAGAGATCATATGGTGTAGACATTGCACTAGTGGAATTAAATAAAAATGCTGAAGCCAATTTGTTTCCGATACAATCACAGCAAACATCATTCAGTGATGTGGATATAAGAGATGTAGAAGATATATATAATGATGAAGAGAACCCTATCCTTGTGCACAAATTTGGTGCAACCACGGGGCTGACACATGGGGCGGTCAGTTTTGAGTATGATTACTGCCGTGATATTGAACTCATTGATGGTGTTCCTTCAGTTACCAAATCACTTTCAAATATGATAACAGTTTTAAGTATCCCTACTCTTGATAAACCGACATTTTCTAAGAAAGGGGACTCTGGATCTGCAGTGTATGTGGAATTGGAAAATGGCAAAAAAGTTATCATTGGAATATTAGTTGGTTCAGCTAGTGACACATCAGGTGAAGTCCCAGTGCACTGCGGCATCGTTTCTAGAATCCACCCTTCATTGCATCAGATGCAGGCTTGCCTTTACTAGCCATCCCAGAGGGAAGAAAAACCCCAGGAAACTAACCAAGCCACCAGTTTAAGAAAGACCACAGAATACCAAAGTACTGACCTTGCCGCCAGAAACAGGTCCACAGTGGACTTGTTACTGATAAACAATATATCTGTCATGGCGATTCCCTCTGCGGCACAGTCCTGCTGTTCCCGCTCAAAGATGTACTCACTGAAATACTGGTGCAGCTGCTTGTTGGCTAGGTTGATGCATATCTTAGAGTAGAAATATTAACTTTATTTCAATGTCTTTCATTAAAATATATTCTTGACATATTTTGTAAAGAAGTGCAGAGTTGATTAGATTATGCATAGTTACTAGTGGTGATATGTTTTAAATTATCTTAACAGTTACTGTAATTGTGACAAATTTCACTATACTATAAAAGTGAGTCTGTACATGTACATTGATGTGTGAGTACCTTTGTCTTTTTATACATAATTATATCTGAATCAGTGTATATGTAACAATCATCATGTATATCATTCAATGTTTTATTGTATTTTAATTACAGAGAAAAGTTGAATTGTTCGTATTATATATGCATGCATGGGCCGTTGTGTGTGTGTGTGTGTGTGTGTGTGTGTGTATTTTATTTGTCCACCTGTGTGTGTAAGAAAATTAATTTAAGTAAATCACATTGTTAATAATTATGATTCCCATTATTTCTTCTTAAAATGTTTACCTATTCATAACTATTTTTTATATTGCCTATGTATAAATACCAGTATACTAGACATGTATTGCATTCCATGTTTTTGTTCAGCTATGTTTTAGAGTTTTAACAGTTTTAAAAATGCAAAGAAAGGCACAGTTTATGCAGCCTTTTAGACTAAGTAACTTCTCTTCTGTTCAGATAGGAATCTTGGATATTTTTGGATTTGAAAATTTTCCCAGAAATAGTTTGAACAGGCTTGTTCAAATGTCAATATCTTATACCTGTTTATTATTATCTTGACATGCTCTGGGTACTCAGTTATCCACTCTGGCTCCCACTGCCTATTTTTTTCCAACCATATTCATGAGCTGAAGGAGTCAACAGTATCATTTGCCAGCTTGTTGTCTATATGCCAAGGGCCGTATTCTCATAACTTTGTAACTTACAACAATTTGTAACTATATTTGATGTGAATTTGTATCTTACAACTTACTTTTAACAGGTCGGAGGCAGTTGTAAATTTACGTGCATATTTACAAGAGTTTGTAACTTACAAACCTTCAAGAATACCAACTTATGTAAATGATCAGACTTACGTGAAAAGTTACAAGAATTTGTAAGTTACAACCTTTTGAGAATACGACCCCAGGTGAACAAACTGAATACCTAAATCTCATACATAATTTACACTATATAGTCTTACCAATGTTGTTAAACAATATTATTTGTATCTCTTACAAGATACTGTTTATGTATATAATCAAGCATGCTTCAGTAAATATCAAATAAACTTTTCACTATTTACCATATATTCTTGTTCTGTTAAAAAAGTATTATTTGTACTCTTTAAGGGTATTGTTTATGTTCATAATCAAGCATATTTCAGTAAATGTCAAATAAAATTTTTTTCAAACGTCAGTGTTTACAGACTGACATAATTTATACCTAGATGGNAGGGGGGTTCTTTCGAACCCCCCCTGGCTACGGACCTGCTATGGGTCTGGCTCAAATAGTCCAAATGGTGTAGACATTGCACTTGTGGAATTAAATGAAAATGCTGAAGCCAATTTGTTTCCGATACAATCACAGCAAACATCATTCAGTGATGTGGATATAGAAGATAT
Organism: Lingula anatina; assembly: GCF_001039355.2. The sequence continues at coordinate 118,862 of NW_019775444.1, forward strand.
GTGTAGTATCCGTGACCCTATACTTGTGTCCAAATTTGGTGCAACCACGGGGCTGACAACTGGGGTGGTCAATTCCGAGTATGATTACTGCAATAATAGTAAACTCACTGATGGTGTTCCTCCATTAACTAAATCACTTTCAAATATGATAACAGTTTTAAGCATCCCAACTCTTGATAAACCAACATTTTCTAAAGATGGAGACTCTGGATCTGCTGTGTATGTGGAATTTGAAAATGGCAAAAGGGCTATCATTGGAATATTAGTTGGTTCAGCAAGTGACACATCAGGTGAAGTGCCAATGCACTGCAGCAGCGTTTCTAGAATCCACCCTTCATTGCATCAGATACAGGCTTGCCTTTACAAGCCATCCCAGAGGGAAGAAGAACCAATGGAAACTAACCAAGCTACTCGTTTAAGATGCTGCCTTCAGTAATAAAATGTAACCCAAAAGACCTCATAGAATACCAAAGTACTGACCTTGCCCAATGCCGCCAGAAACAGGTCCACAGTGGGCTTGTGACTGATAAACAATATATCTGTTATGGCGATTCCTTCTGCGGCATAGTCCTGCTGTTCTCACTCAAAGATATATACTCATTGAAATACTGGTGCAGCAGCTCGTTGGCTAGGTTGATGCATATCTTAGAGTAGAAATATTACTTTATTTCAGTGTTTTTTCATTAAATATATTCTTGACGTATTTTGTAAAAAAATGCCGAGTTAATTATGTATAGTTACATGTACCAGTGGTGATATGTTTTAAATAATCATAACAGTTACTATAATTGTGACAAATTTAAATATACTATAAAGGTGAGTGTGTACATGTGCATTGATGTGTGAGTACCTTTGGCTGTATTCCCAGAGCTTTTAGATCGATCTATCCCCACGGGGAGTCTCACTAGATTACTGTCAGATAATCCGGCTTAAATGTCCGTCCCGCCTACTACAAGCTGTAAGGGGGTAATTAACTTTCGTGTCCGCCCGGCTCACAGCTATTTAGCGTGAACCCCCAGGGAGTTAGGTCAATCTAAAGTAGATCGATCTAATCTCTGGAAATGGGGTCTTTGTCTTATTATACATAATTATATCTGAATCAGTGTATATGTAACAATCATCATGTATATCATTCAATGTTTTATTGAATTTTAATTAAAATTATCGTACTTCATATATTTACCAATTGTTACAGAGACAAGTTGAATTGTTTGTATAATATATGCATGCATGGGCTGGTGTGTGTGTGTGTGTGTGTGTGTGTGTGTGTGTGTGTGTGTATGTATGTGTGTGTTTGTGTTACTGCCAGAGCAGTGTTTTATAGATAAATCTTATTTCTTTACTTTGGATATTTTTGGATTTGAAAATTTTCCCAGAAATAGTTTTGAACAGGCTTGTTCAAATGTCAATATTTTATACCTGTTTATTATTATCTTGACATGCTCTGGGTACTCAGATATCCACTCTGGCTCCCACTGCCTATTTTTTTCCAACCATATTCATGAGCTGAAGGAGTCAACAGTATCCTTTGCCAGCTTGTTGTCTATATGCCAAGGGCCGTATTCTCATAACTCTGTAACTTACAACAATTTGTAACTATTTACGTGAATTTGTATCTTACAACTTACTTTTAACAGGTCGGAGGCAGTTGTAAATTTACGTGCATATTTACAAGAGTTTGTATCTTACAAACCTTCAACTTATGTAAATGATCAGACTTACGTGAAAAGTTACAAGAATTTGTAAGTTACAACCTTTTGAGAATACGACCCCAGGTGAACAAACTGAATACCTAAATCTCATACATAATTTACACTTTATAGTCTATATTCTTGCCAATGTTGTTAAACAATATTATTTGTATCTCTTACAAGATACTGTTTATGTATATAATCAAGCATGCTTCAGTAAATATCAAATAAACTTTTCACTATTTACCATATATTCTTGTTCTGTTAAAAAAGTATTATTTGTACTCTTTAAGGGTATTGTTTATCTTCATAATCAAGCATATTTCAGTAAAACTGTCAAATAAAATTTTTTTCAAACGTCAGTGTTTACAGACTGCCATAATTTATACCTATATGACTGTTTCCTTTTCACTGAACTTCTCATTTGAAAGTTCTTGATCACTGCCCGCGTACTTACACACACAAGTACTCCTAGTGCACTAAAACGTGATAATAATCTCGATCCAATACTAACAGAAATACACGGCTGACATTTAATATGCACAGTGTATGGGACTTCAATAGCATAGTCCATAATATGTGTAGTGATAGAAAAGCTACATGTAAGTCCTACAAATCAAATAGTTGTTCTTGTGATGCTTCTCGCCTCCTAGTAAAGGCAATCGTAAGCTCAATGCACGTGCACACAAACCAGTACTTTCTGTAGGCATGCAAAAAGAATTCCATAGTAACAGAAAATGCGACTACCAGTTGGTGCCGAAACCCCAGAAGCTGCATGTCCATCAGTCCAATGATGAAAGTTAAAATATTTGATAAATCTAATCCCTTTCTTCTGCCAGCTGAAAAGGAAATAGTATAGCACCCCATTAGAATTCTTGTTAGCATAACATGAACACAATACATTCATTCATTCAAAAAAAAAAAAAAAAAAAAAAAAAAAAAAAAAAAAAAAAAAACTTAAAAGTGGACTTGCCCACTATTATGATTTAGGGCACATTCCCAATGCAACTATCATTCTATGTAGAGTGATCCAACTTTGCAGGGACTATGGCTGAATGCAATCAGATTAACACACAGTGAAATATATTTTAACTGTTTCCACCAACTCGTATAATCACCAGCTTTTTTCTGTATTTTACTCAATGCTAGGAAGAGGTATGTTACTCTGATTGCATTCAGTGAGAGTCCCCATGGCCTATCTCTGTAGAACGGTAGTTTCATATTGCGAATGGGCCCTTAGAGGGCAACATACCTAGACACTGTTAATGTTCCACACAAACATCTCACTAACAATTTAAAACAAAAGGTTTTTAAATATTGAAACTATAGGTTTTTGTCAACTGAAAATGACAAAGTACTGAAATTACCTGCATCCACTCTTGAAAATCTCCAGAATTCTCTGTATGTAACTTCCCCCGGCCTCTGCTTAGAAGAATATCAAATCATGTTGGACCTCCTTGAAGTAGGAAAAAACTAGATACAAATACTACATAATATCATAGATCAATTTTTCAAAACATAAATTTTAGCATTTTAGCTAAATGAAAAAGTAACTTTGTGCTACATGATTTTCAGTGTATTTTCAACAGTAGTTAATTGCTAATGTTTGAATCGATAATGGATTTGATAATGGATTTGATAATGGATTCGATAATGGATTCACCAACATGAAAACAAACTCCCTTCATGTGTATAACTTCTTAATTACTGGATGACACTGTTAAAATGAGAAAACATTACAGTTGTAAGAGATCATAAATTGTTTCAAACTTTGGAGTCAAGAAAAGAATCATTGTAGAAAAAATTTGTTGGTTCCCTCCGAGTAGACCTTACAATTTATTTGACAGTCATATATTACTGTAATATTCTAATGATTACCATCCTCAAGATTGCCGTCCCATCTCTGGCTGTGTATTGTCCCACTTGTATTGTCCCAAAACTTGCCACATCCCATGTTTTACATATCAGTGAATGAGGTGAAGGCTACAGGAATGTTCTTGCTGGTCTTTAACTGTCTGTTCCCTGTAAAAAGACATGTCCATGCAGCCAGCTGTTGCCTTGAAGCCACCATGTTGTACAGAAAGGTGCTGGAAATAAAAAGACAGTCCAGTCAACCACTTGTCTTGGTCATGAAGATGTCTTCAGTGTGTTTTTGTATGGACTACATTTCTATAACATCTCCGAGGCATTTTACAAAATGCCTGCTATGACATGTAGGAGAGCATCCAATTGACAGCTAGTATACATGCAAGACTGATATCAAAATGTTCTTGATCTAGATATTCGAGAAGCATTTAATAATTAAGATGTTAGATCTATAATTTTGTCAGTATGTACATCATCAAAAGAAGTCCAGGTGTAGATATATAATTTGTTTTAAGTTATTTCAAAATGTCNTGGTGCCATAACCCCAGAAGCTGCATGTCCATCAGTCCAATGATGAAAGTCAAAATATTTGATAAATCTAATCCCTTTCTTCTGCCAGCTGAAAAGGAAATAGTGTAGCGCCCCATTAGAATTCTTGTTAGCAAAACATGAACACAATACATTCATTCATTCATTCAAAAAAAAAAAAAAAACTTAAAAGTGGACTTGCCCACTATTATGATTTAGGGCACATTCCCAATGCAACTATCATTCTATGTAGAGTGATCCAACTTTGCAGGGACTATGGCTGAATGCAATCAGATTAACACACAGTGAAATATATTTTAACTGTTTCCACCAACTCGTATAATCACCAGCTTTTTTCTGTATTTTACTCAATGCTAGGAAGAGGTATGTTACTCTGATTGCATTCAGTGAGAGTCCCCATGGCCTATCTCTGTAGAACGGTAGTTTCATATTGCGAATGGGCCCTTAGAGGGCAACATACCTAGACACTGTTAATGTTCCACACAAACATCTCACTAACAATTTAAAACAAAAGGTTTTTAAATATTGAAACTATAGGTTTTTGTCAACTGAAAATGACAAAGTACTGAAATTACCTGCATCCACTCTTGAAAATCTCCAGAATTCTCTGTATGTAACTTCCCCCGGCCTCTGCTTAGAAGAATATCAAATCATGTTGGACCTCCTTGAAGTAGGAAAAAACTAGATACAAATACTACATAATATCATAGATCAATTTTTCAAAACATAAATTTTAGCATTTTAGCTAAATGAAAAAGTAACTTTGTGCTACATGATTTTCAGTGTATTTTCAACAGTAGTTAATTGCTAATGTTTGAATCGATAATGGATTTGATAATGGATTTGATAATGGATTCGATAATGGATTCACCAACATGAAAACAAACTCCCTTCATGTGTATAACTTCTTAATTACTGGATGACACTGTTAAAATGAGAAAACATTACAGTTGTAAGAGATCATAAATTGTTTCAAACTTTGGAGTCAAGAAAAGAATCATTGTAGAAAAAATTTGTTGGTTCCCTCCGAGTAGACCTTACAATTTATTTGACAGTCATATATTACTGTAATATTCTAATGATTACCATCCTCAAGATTGCCGTCCCATCTCTGGCTGTGTATTGTCCCACTTGTATTGTCCCAAAACTTGCCACATCCCATGTTTTACATATCAGTGAATGAGGTGAAGGCTACAGGAATGTTCTTGCTGGTCTTTAACTGTCTGTTCCCTGTAAAAAGACATGTCCATGCAGCCAGCTGTTGCCTTGAAGCCACCATGTTGTACAGAAAGGTGCTGGAAATAAAAAGACAGTCCAGTCAACCACTTGTCTTGGTCATGAAGATGTCTTCAGTGTGTTTTTGTATGGACTACATTTCTATAACATCTCCGAGGCATTTTACAAAATGCCTGCTATGACATGTAGGAGAGCATCCAATTGACAGCTAGTATACATGCAAGACTGATATCAAAATGTTCTTGATCTAGATATTCGAGAAGCATTTAATAATTAAGATGTTAGATCTATAATTTTGTCAGTATGTACATCATCAAAAGAAGTCCAGGTGTAGATATATAATTTGTTTTAAGTTATTTCAAAATGTCTTATTTGCAATAACTATGATTTGTAAGAGTGCTTCGACCCAAGATTCTATTATTAATAATATTATATCTCTGTTCTTTCATTTATCAACCTAAATGTTTATCCTTAACCGAAGCATGAACATATATTAAAGTTCAAATTCTCAATGCAAGACCAATATGGTATGACAAGAAGCTTAACATTGTAATCAGTGTATGAAATTCAAGGAAATTACTAGCCAGACCGCCGGGCAGGTAACTCTGAAAAGTTACCAGCCAGGCCATGTAGTTACCTGCCCTAGTTATGATAACCCCTAGAGTTAAGAGAGGTATGCTGAGGGGGTCTAGAATGCATTCTTGGGAGAGTAATTTGGAAATGAAAGGGCAATATCATGCCTTATGCATGGAAATTTAGAAATTGGTTGGATCTACTGAATGATACCTTGTCAGTGTTGGATTTAGAGGGGGGTCAGGGGGGTCCTGACGCCCCCCTTTTAATTTCTGTAAAAAAACCTCACCTCTTGAAATAAGACTTTCACTAGTTAAATTATAGTTCTAAACCATACCAAAGGGCACCATTCACCATCTAAAATACCAAAAATTTTCAGGGCCCTTTAGCGGGCGGGGGAGGGCAGGGGTAGTCAATCCAGTTTATGTTCACCTTGCAGGCTGTCTCATTTCTTCTTCAATAATTTATTCATAACTATTAACTATTATTCCGATTTCGTGATGTCATTTGATCATAATTTTTGCTTTTCTGTACAGCAACAAGTATGACCAAATATATATTGTTGTCAAATAAATCGATCTCTGTGCTAACAATAAAGAATAAAGAATTCAGCACGTAGGGTCCCTTTGAATATCGCTTTTAAGCTTTAAAAAGCGGTCGGGAACGGTCCTGCACGCTAATGGCCCATAGACAGTCCTGCAGGGCCCCGTATCTCGAAAGCATTGCTTATTGAGAATAGCTATATATATCACATAGAGGCTACAATATATTATATGGGGCGAGTATGTGTGAGTTATTGGATCGAGATACTTGCAGTCGGTAACAATGCGTGATACTTTCGAGTTACGGTTTTTGCAAAAAAATGTTGCCACTCGACTAATTGCAAATCGAAGTCACCTTTCCATGGGTCCCAATTTGTTCTCTTTCGTTTGGTTCTGTCGTAATCTTTAATTGTTATTTTTTATTTCTTCCCTCAATTGTTTTTCTTTTGTGAACTTCTCTATCGGACTTGATAGAATTTTTTCATTTTTGACAGCCCAAGATGAAAGCACGTGGGAAAAGAACTACATCTGACGCACGGCGTAAACTCGTACATTCACTCATAATTTTGGGAATCAAATTTTTTGTAAAATTCTCCTTTAATTTGCCTCCGTTGCCTGTATTACTGTTGATTATAAGCACTTCATGTACCTATAAGTCTATTTAATCAATATCATAACTTTTTATACTTTCACATTTTTATTAATCTCAACCTACAAATTGCTACTCGCGGTATCTCCTCTACACAAAACAATGACATAACGTTATCTGCTGTGCACTGAAGCTGGTTAAGAACAATGTGCCTCGTTTCAAATTGTCTTTCAACTTCATATCACACAGACGGAACTTCGAAAACGAGGCCACTGAGAGGGAGACTGTTGGTTACATTTCGATACGAGCGTTCGATTGCAAGCTATGGTTAGTTCTTTGCTTCTATGAAAGTGGGTGAAAACAGTGAGTTTATTTGATATTTTGCTGAAATCGCTTGTGAACATAGACAAAATAAAAAGGTGAAAATAGGCTGTAAAAATAGCCAGCCCGTCGGGCGGGTAATTTGCAAATCTTACCCGCCCGGCCCGAAAGTTACCAGCCTTGGGCTGGCGGGCAGGCGGCCATTTCATACACTGTTGTAATACATGAGAATGTGTGCTGATCACTGTATTGTTTGTGTAATAACAGTTAGTTGAGTCAATTTATTTCTCTGATACTTATATTTTATTTTCAGTCTATCCTGCTCTTACTAAGTCTTAGTAATGTCCCTCACTTTCAGTCTGTTACGTTCTTTATTTTCTTTCTTAAATCTCCAATATATGTTTTAATTTCCAATTGGTCAATGTCAATGAAACCCATGAATTTCTTTTTCCATACTAACTTTATCTATGCTCACTTTCTTTTCAATAATTTTGCTGGGCATTACAAGTAAAGAAACTTTCTTTATTGATATGGTTTTGGAATAGCCTGGATTAATCAAGGAGTAGGGGATGAGAGTTCATTTATAAAAGAATTTCATCAAAGGTACATGGATATTGACTTCCAGTCATGGTGTAACGAAATGAAACCAGATATATGTAAGTTAATTAAGCATTATCTCATTATTGAACCATGTGTTACAGTATTTGATAAATCTAGCTGTAAAGACACAGTTTATGGTAATCAACTGTGACGCAAGCCATGGAGAGACAATTCATGTACCAGGTTTTAAAGTGGAAAATTGTGAATTATATTACTTATTTTGGTGCTGTGTTTAGCCAGGATGGCAAAGTGTCTACCTCTGTGAAAGAACACGTACTAAACAAGCCATCACACTTATGCAAATTCCCTGTGTTCATACAGAAGAACCAGGACTCTCCATTTTGGGTAAAGTGGAAAGTGTTCTCTTGAGCTCGATTTTGTATGGCAGTGAGGCATGGCAGTGTGGCGGTGCTATGTCAACCGTAGTTAAGTACAGTACTTGTCAGCTTTCAAGATCCTAATGGGAGTAAGGACGTCGACGCCCAATGAACTCGTACTAGCAGAGCTAACCCCTCGCTGTTAGCTAGAGTAAGTGTTAAGAAATTTGTTTAACCAAATATTAAAGCTAATAGAATGGTTAAACCCGCATATAATAATGCTTTGTCCGTTAATTAAATACTTTTGATTATATGTGGGAATAAAATTAACTAATTAACTATATCTGATTCAGTTTTAGCACAATTCATATATTCAAATTATCAACTTTAAATTGAAGAAGGTAGACACAGTGGTAAGTCTGGGGATCAGAGAATTTGTCAGTGTTGTAATTGGGAGGTAGTCGAGTGCGAAAGGCACTTCTTGTTAGAATGTCTTCTATATAGCGATTTACGGGATAATATCTTATCGGATATTTGTAATTGGGAATTGGGTTCACATGAAAGATTTATCATACTGATGAAATAAAAAAATATTAAAGTTTTAAGAAAAATAGCATATGATTTGACAAAAGCAAAAATAAAAAGAAAGTCATTATAAGAAATGGACAAGGGAAATGTAAAGTGTACAATGTTCAAAACCTGCCTGTCGTGAACGTAAACTACCGAGCAGTTGTCACTGCAAGCTATACCAATTTAGGGCGTGAATGCTATACTGAGATGTCAGTCATGTTTTGGGTTTTTCCACCACAACGAAGCCTCTAAACTATATGATTCAGCAGTAAAACACATTCTTATATGTATGCAGCTGAGATATGGGGTTATCGGCAGTACTGAAAAATAGATTCTGTATACAAATGGCGTGTTTGAACCAAAACCAAAACTTGTAAGTTTTATGGCGCTAAGTGAATGTGTTAGAATACTGTTATATGTAGCAAGCTACCCAGGTTGTGAATGCTATGTTGAGATGTCAGTCGTAATTGAGTTTTTTGTAGGAACTCCTTTCCAAACGTTGACTGTTGAACATATAAGACTGTCAGAATTCAAGCTTCTTTTCTCTGGTGACATCCATCCAAGCCCAGGGCCAGAGCTTATTAAGTCTTGAGGTGGCTTAAAAATACTCTTTTCTAACATACCTAGCCTAGGAGCTGAAAGCAGTCTAAGGTTTGAAGCCCTATCCCTTTGCTCCAAACTATCTGGAATTAATATCATCAGTTAACAACTGGACATAATGATAAAATCTTTGAAATTGTTTCAATGTTTCTAATTGATAATGTTAAAATGATTAGTCAGGGCATCCTTGATGGTCTTCCATCCACCAACCCTCTCCCTCCCCTGATCAACTAGTCTTGCACTTCCCGCACTTCTGTGCCCATGCCCCCCCCTTCCCTGTTGCTCTATTTAATATTAGTATTATTATTGGTATTACAATTATTATTACTTTTATATAATCATTATTAACTCATTTATTTATCATTAGTTAAAATAATGCAGGCGAGCACATAATGCTGCGGCAACTTTTGAATTTATTTTTTTTTTTTATATTTGTTTATCTTTAAATATATAGAAATAAATCTGATAAGAAAGTCTGAAAAGTTGTATGCCACTTTCTAGTGGACTGTCGACTAGTAATTTAAAGATAAAATGGCGAGAACGTATAAGAGAAAAGTCTGAGAAAGGCAAATATGGCAAACTTAATTGGCAGCAGCTTTGAAGGCGTTTTTTTTTTTTTTTTTGCATGTGTGCCTCTGGTCCATTATAGCCGAGAGTTTGGTGTACCCGCACGCACCCTGCGATGCCACTGGGACCAGAAAGTGGCTGTACCAGGTACTCTTAATTTTGGAAGGTACATGCATCATAGCGCCCTGCCGTAAACAGTAGAATTACAGCTGAAGTTTCAAGTCACTGAAACAGAGAGATGACTGTACTGGTTAAAAATCCTAGATATGCAGTACCTTGCATTTGATATTAACAGAAAATGCACAGGCTGCCCATTCATTCAACAGCGAGTTATGGATGGCAGGGTAAGACTGGGTGCAAGGATTTCTCTCGCCTCACGGCTTAAGCATTCGTCAGTCTCTGTGATAATATGGAAAGAAGTTGGAAGTTAGTTTCGAGAGATAGCTTTACTGTTTGATCATAAGTATATAGCTCTTTATTCTGTCCATGTTTGACATTTTCCTGTCTTTTCAAAGCAGAGAATTAGAAAGTAGAATTGTGAAAGAAACGGAGTAAGACTAGTTGAATGATATAGATACAATTGAGATAAAGTTCAATTGTTTAAGAACAATTTTGACTTTTCCTATCTCATCAGATTAGTAAATGGATTGACGATTAAAGAATAGTAAATTATCAAACCTTAGTAAAAGTTTTACAATAAGACTTTTATAAATTAAGTTTTTGTAAGATTCAGTCAAATATAAAGTCGAGTCACTGCTAGAAAGGAAATGAAAAACCTTATGAAAGAGGCTTGAGAACCCAGAGTTTGTAGTTTACACAAATGCGCCTGGTAGACAGAATAGTTAAGACACCACATAATGGATTCCAGTTGTTCAGGGCGAGATATGTCGACTACGTTGAATGTCAGGTTGGTGAAATATTTATCTCACGTCTTTTCAAATGTATTGTTGGTGTATGACAGCTTAATTTTGCCACCCTGGACATGTACAGTGCGTAGTATTTATAATGACTGATGTTGTGATTGTTATCTTAATTCTAGCAAGCTATTTATCTAATTTTACTAGTAAATGTGCTTAAAAAAATAAAAAGGTAGCATTTACAACAGTAACATACGGTTTGGTATATATCTGGGGTCTTATAATAAGTATTACAGAATAGTACTAAAAATCTATCTTAAAATGCCTTCCACATATTGTTAACCCACAATATATTTGGTCCTGATGCAGAAACTAGAATACTAGTTGAGCTTGCACAGTTTCAGAAACTGTAAAGTATTCAAAATACTTGGGTGTGTCTTAAAAACATGTTAAACCCTTTTTCCTCCAGCAATTACAAAGCTGGAGACCTGTGCACCTGTGTAATTTACTTATTTTGTTAATATTTTAGATACTATAGTGCCGTGGTCTTTCCCATGTTGGACAGTGACCACTAACACTTTCTGAAATTGTCCAGTTGTATGTGGTTGACAAGGAAAATGGGCCTATGGAAGACTTTTTTCAAGAGAGAGCACTAGATCCTCTATACATCCAGGCTGTGGAGCACATTTCCAAGGGCCAAGGGCCTGGAAACTACACCATGTGGGGAGAATTACAGTTAGTAATTTCTACAGTGTCAGCACAACTACCACCAGAAAACAAGATTGTAGTATTGTCAAGAAGATTATGGGCAGGGAAGGCGACTGGATGTCTGCACATGCTTAAACTACGGGAGGAAGATAGAGCCTATTGCTATAGACAAAAGTATGTGGACAAAGTGCTACATAAACATGTGCATGGAAAATGCACAGAGTGTGGACTGATACTACATGCAAGTCAGATTTTCGCTTTGCTGCCAGTCAAGTTGGATAAGTATCCTGTAATTGTTGCACAGAAGGCATTTTAGAAATAAAATGCCAAATTAAGTATTTATTGAAACATCTTTTTCTGGTTTCGCATAAGTATCACATTGTATGTGGGAGTAATGGACAACCACAGCTTACCAAGTCCTCTTCATGGTACTCTCTAATTCAGTTGCAGCTTGTCCCCCCAAAAGGACATATGTGCATTGCTACAAGGCTACCAGTGTTAATGTGTGGTTTAAAATTTGAGTTAAGGGCCCTATTAGGAAGTCAAGCCTGGTGCGACAGAAGTGGTAGTCCTAAGAACGGAAGTCCGAAGTCCAATGTTAGTGCGCCAAGTCACATGACCCTGTGGTCACTCTTAGTTAGGTGAACATTAATCAGTCACGTGGTTTTGGGTATGCATGGTATAGAAATCTCGAGAGAATTTAGTAGACAAGTAGCAAGCAAACCGGTCGGTCACCTGTGTTTGGAACTGTAGATAGCATATAATGTGAGTAATTGTAACATGTATTTTTTTTACTTTACTGTAGTTTGTTTCTAATTCTGAGTTTATTATTTATTGCATACTTACATCATTTTTACATTTTTTTTTTATAGATTTGTACAAGGCCTAAAGTACACAAAGAACAAACGTGCCACGGTGTCTATTGTGCTAACGGGAATGTTACAAATTGTGCTGTCTATATGTCAGTAAGGGATTCAGTTATTTTATGCTTAACGTCGGCTACATCCCACATGTTTAGGTTAGGGTTAGTTGGAGTATCGGGGCTAATTTATGGGGAGAATGTCACCTGTACAAAGTAATGGGGATCGGGCAACGGTTCATTACAGACTACCATTCCTGTCACACCAGCAATTTAACAATGTCAAGTGGCCTTTGAGAGAATAAACAATAACCGAAACCCATTCTCAATTCTAGGTGCATGTAAAGTATATTTTAAATCTCAGAAAGATGACCTAAAGAGGGAAGAGGGTGGCAGAAAGGAGAATCATAGGATTAGAGTCAGACGCAACAAACACTTAAAAGCAGTAAGTATTTTTAATCCCATTTATTAAATTCAAATGCCACAGTCAAGATTAAAAGCCGCCTTTTTGTCTCACAAATATTTTCCTTATTCTTTCCTTGGCTGCATATTAGTCCCAAGTGTAGTTTGTCAAACATTTTAGTCCATTTTCACTTTTTGAGGCAAAGTGGTCAACAAAGAGCTAGGTAAAGGTGTCATAATCACCCAAAACTAAGAATTTCTTTTACGTACATGATTACTTGTGCATTGAAGGTTTATGTGTGATCTTAAATATTTATGTGATAGACTGCTTAGTTATTTCATTAATTATCTTTGTAATTTTGGTAAAATGTTGGATATTGTCGGAATAAATTTAGTCAGATGAGGAAGTGCAAAAAATTGTTGGTATCCACAGATTGATTTACAAAAATCTGTGCTGCCTGCTGTGGGGGTGTCTGCTTTTTTTCTGCACTTTGTTGGTCTGTCTGTGCATGTGAGGTGTGCACGTTAACTTTCCGATCCTGAAATTTCCTTTAAAAAGGAGCTTGACTGGAATCGGTTAAACGTTATTGACCATTAGTATAAGTTGGTTGTTCTTTCAACTTTGCAGAAACTGCACAGAAGAAGAACTGCCCTGCAGATGGCAGAATGGACAGAGAGGAAGAAGGAAAAGGTTGGAGTATTGATGAAGAAGGAATACACGTCTAGTGACGAAGAGAACGAGTTTGGGGAAAGGACTGTTAGAGAAATACAATGGGAGTCAGAGAAAATGCAACGATACAAGAGAAAACTAGACTCTATATACCATAAACAGCAACCCGAACGCACGAGAAAAATGACAATCGTGCCAAAAAGGGACGGGGCACTTTCTGAAAGAGGTAAGCCCCAAGATTGCCCATCATAGGCATGAATTTAGACTTAAATGTGTTCAATTAACCTGTGATTTTCAAAAGGAAAAACTTTCGTATTTTTGTTTTTTTAATGGATCTTTGGGAAAAGATTAAGGGTTTTTAGTTATTGATGCAATAAATTATTATCATTTTAAATCCACAGACCTCATGTTTATTGAATGGATTGGGATGAGCAAGTAATGCCAAGTAGTACAAATTGACTAAGAATTGAAAAATGTCTTAATTGCCTTAATGTGATCATAAACAAGTTAAAAACGGAACAAAAATCTTAACTTTCTGGGAAAAGAGTATTAAAGACAAACTGCAAATTGTTATTTTTTATTGGAAGGGTTTGAACGAAAATAGCTTTAACCAATGAAAAAGGGTTATAAGAAGTTGCAAAAAATATGTGTGATCTTAAATATTTGTGATAGACTGCTTAGTTATTTCATTAATTATCTCTGTAATTTTGGTGAAATGTTGGATATTGATGAAATAAAGTCGGATGAGGAAGTGCAAACAATTGATGGTATCCCCAGAATTGATAAAAAAAATCTGTGCTGCCTTCTGTGGGGGTGTGCGCTTTTTTCTGCACTTTGTTGGTTCATCTGTGTGTGGTGTGCACGTTAACTTTCCGATCCTGAAATTTCCTTTAAAAAGGAGCTTGACTGGAATCGGTTAAATGTTATTTACCATTAAGTAAGTTGGTTGTTCTTTCACCTTTGCAGAAACTGCACAGAAGTAGAACTGCCCTGCAGATGGCAGAATGGACAGAGAGGAAGAAGGAAAAGGTTGGAGTATTGATGAAGAAGGAATACATGTCTAGCGACGAAGAGAACAAGTTTGGGGAAAGGACTGTTAGAGAAATACAATGGGAGTCAGAAAAAATGCAACGATACAAGAGAAAATTAGACTCTATATACCGTAAACAGCAACCCGAACGCACAAGAAAAATGACAATCGTGCTAAAAAGGAACGGGCCACTTTCTGAAAGAGGTAAGCCCCAAGATTGCCCACCATGGGCATGTATTTAGACTTTAATATGTTTGATTAACGTGTGATTTTCAAAAGAAAGACTTTCGGATTTTTTGTTTTTTAAATGGATCTGTGGGAAAAAATTAACTCAAAGGCTTATTTATTGATGGTCTTTTTACATTTCTTTTGCAATAAATTGTAATTTTAAATCCACAGACATGTTTGTTGAACGGATTGTGATGAGCAAGTAACACCAAGTAGTACAAATTGACTATAAGCATTGAAAATGTCTTAATAGCCTTAATGTGATCATTAACAAGTTAAAAGAAGGAATGAAAACTTTTTGGGAAAGGGGCATTAAAGACCAACTGCAATTTGCTATTTTAAATTGTAGAGAGTTTGAACTGAAAAAAGCTTTAACCAAAGGGTTATAAGAAGTTGCACATAAACTCTTACACTGACAAAGGGTTATAAAGACGTAAAAAAAATCGCTTTTACCTGTTCGAAAAATGCTTATAAGTATGTTTAACCTAAATTGGCCTTTGCTGTTCGGAAGACGTAACAAAAAGTGCTTCTACCTGCTAGGATAATAGTTACAAGGATGTTACACCTAAATTGGCCTTTACCTGATCAGAAAAGGGTAATAAAGACAGAATAAAAATCACTTTTACATGCCCAGAAAAGGGTTATAAGGACATTGTACTTAAATTGGTCTTAACTTGATTAGAAAAGTTATAAAGACATAATATAATCCCTTTTACATGCTCAGAAAAGGGTTATAAGGGCGTTTTACCTAAATTGGGCTTTGCAAAATATTAATCACCCTGAATACTTCATTTATCCATGTGTTACCGCAATTAACGACTCAACCTTGCATCAAGTACAAATTTGTGTACATCGTACACAAAACAAAAGACATGAAATTACTCACTTTCAGAACTTATGGTCACAGATTTTGGTTTTGATATTCACATTTGGGTATTTTCTCACATTTTGGCTTCTCTGCAACACCACAAAATTCCATTATCCCTTAGCATTCTTGCAAGCCTACTCCTGGCAATGCCGAAGGACTGTACAACCTCAGTCGATTGGAATCTGTTTGCACGTCTCACCATCAGTGGTTCTCTAATTGATCCTCGTCACAATGGTCTTCCCAGCTGCAGCGGTCTACTCTGCAACTCTCAAGGAAAGCAGTCTCACCAGCAGCGGTTTTTCAATTTGTATTGTTTTATTTTTCAGATTTTGTATTATTTTTTTCATTACATTAAATTTATTATTTAAATTTTATTGTGTTTTTGTCTTTTTTTAATTTCTGATCCTTCCTCAACAGACATATTGGCAGTTATGTCTCGGATGGGGCAGTAACTTTTTTCATTGTAACTTTTTTAGGTAGACAGCTATGAAGATGATGCTTCACAATACTGGGAACTCGGAAGCAAGGAAAGCAATATGTCACCAGTTGGATATAAACATCAAGTACATTCTGAAATTTATCAAGACCAATCTACATAAAATATCTTGGAAGAATTGACTCCAAAACAGGTATTACTGACCATTGACTAAACCATGAAATTCTTACCTGCTTCAGAGCCACACCAAGAACAGTTCAGGAAGAACCAGACATCTTAATTGGCACAATTAGCAACGTATTGAACTCCTGCTGGTATGATATAAATATACCCGAATTGTGCTGGAAATAATTTATATAGTTTGGCGGCCGAGATAACCATGAGGTTAGTTCATCATTATGCTCGTGACCTAGCTCTTCAAGTCTATGGACCAAATGAATGGAACATTCTCCCAATATACTAAAAAAAAAAAAAAAAAAAAAAAAATTGAGTCTGAGGACAATGACCTTTCCACTTCTGAAATCATGCAATCAATATCGGCATGTCAGATTCTGATGCCAAAAAAGAAGTGACAAAAAATCTTACTTAAAAATTATCCTACCTGTTTCTTGAATACCAACATGCCTTCAATTATACTGAACAAAAATATAAACGCACGAAACTAAAATGGTCAGTTGAAATGGATAATCATGAAATATGCCCAGGTTGATGGTTTATTTGTGAACAGATGGATTTGTTTTGATCAATTATAGTGGTCTGGTTTCACTTGGCCGCTCCCCATGAGTATACTCAAAGCTTCAGTTTTTACACCCATAAGACTAATGGAGCATGACGGAGTAGAGGTCAATCTGCAAGACCAATACACAGACACTCTCTACCGTCTAGGCAATAAAAGGACACACCAAAATGTGAATTTCTGCCACTTGTCAACATGCCACAGATGTCTGGAACCATGAGGGAGCATGCCATCAGCATGCTCAATGCTGGCTTGTCAGTAACAGAAGTTGCAGCATGCCTGAATGTGCATCATTCCACTGTCAGCCATCTGGGAACACGCTTCAGAGACACTGGTAGCATTAGGAACCACCCTCATGCACCATGTCGCCCAACAAACACCTGTAGAATGTTCTGGATCAGAGTTTTCAGCCATCATGTTCCAGCTCTCGA
>NW_019775444.1:146853-196195 GCF_001039355.2 Lingula anatina
CTCTCTCTCTCTCTCTCTCTCTCTCTCTCTCTCTCTCTCTCTCTCTCTCTCTCTCTCTCTCTCTCTCTCTCTCTCATACAAATACTATCACCACCACCATCACCAGCAATTGCCCTTGTATACATGTACTTATACATATTTTGGATTTTCATTTCAATGTGAAATACATGTATTTGCATAAAAATCAAATACAATTCTTACTCAACAACACACTTGTAACAAACATTTATAGCAGTCAAACAAATGAAAATGACAAACAGAGATAATTTCTCTTTCCAAAAAAAAGCACTCAAAGATTTCACAGAACATGCATAAGAGTGTTTACTGAAAAATAAGTGAAGAAATGCATTTTCTATCAAGCTCTGACATTTTGCCTGTCCTAATTATATCCTATTAAAGCAGTCTAATAATATTTGTTCTTTTTTGTTCCGATTCTATTAATCAGTAACTGGCTATACTAGACAATATTTTTCATTTGGCAAATACACATTTGCATGAATCACAATGAAAATAGCTTGTCTGTAAGGACTCCCACCACCATCTTAACACACTAGCCATATCACATATCTTAATATGTGACAAAAATAAACACCTCATGCAAGTAAAAAGCCTTTAAAACACACATCTGATACTGAAGCCTGAAGTTTGAAAAGAGCTGCAACTCTACTAAAAAGAATATAACAGATGGCTGAAAATCAAAAAAACAAAAAATCTAAGTTATAAAATATCAAAATCAAATTTACCCATTCCACATGCTGGTTGCCAGGCTGCAAGCACAAAATTAGCCATTTCATCCATTATACAATTCCATCCATAATAACTGTAGATATCTATACAGTCTAATCCACATCTATTTGAAAATTGTCATATATTATAACTGATACTAGATGTTAGTAAATCAATATAAAGGAAGGAAGGGGTTATACAAACTTCAATTTAAAATCCTTCAAGAACACTAAACATTTGATTTGTCATACTGATGAATACAAGACAATTTCTGAATACTTTAATTCTAACCTTTTTCTGTGCAGATTTGATCCTCTTCTCATTCTTCTGCCTCTCTAACTCCTCTGCCTCCTGCCTCAGTCTGTCCATCTCCTCCTTCTGTGCCTTCAGGGAGCCTGCTCTGATGAATGGATTGCTCTGTGCTGAGTCTGGTCTCTCAGTGCTGCTGCCACGAGATCCTTTGGGACTCTTTGATCTGGCCCCTAAAATTTAAATTGGCACACATGCCAACAGAATTGTTTGTTTGACAAGAAATAACGGATCGATAATCAATTATCAGTGTTATTTACAAACATCTACAGTCAAGTTCCGGGTTAAATTTTATCAGCACACTTATATTAGTTTATGTGCACATCCACACACACCCAGTGACATTAACAATAGCATATATGCACACACACACACACAGATTTTTATTTTAAATTTGCTATGTTCTTACAACAAATCTAACTTTAATAAACAATTTCAATTGTGAAAACAAATGTGAATCCCAGTCTAATGACACACTTACTTGGCGATTTAGCTCGAGGTGATTTGGCTCTTCCTTTCTTTGTACTGGATGGTGTGGCTGCCACAGCATCTTGCAGCCTCAACTTTTCCACCTCATTGGCCAGAAGATTGGCCTGGTATGCTGCTTCTTCCTCCTTCAGCCAGTCCTCTATGTCTGGTGCAACATGCTCCAAATAATTTCTTTGTAAAGGATGAGAATAAATTAAGAATTATGTTTAAAAAGCTCTAGGTTATAACTATTAAAATAATAATAATTCTTCTGATATTACCAGAGAATATGGCTTATTTTATAAATAAAAGAAATTATTACACCTATAATGAGAAGGTGCTATCATCCTTCCCGAAGTGAGGTCAAAAAGTCTTCTTTTTTTTTTGTCTGACCACTTAGAACAAGACTACAGAGAGATTAGTCATGGCACTATGACAGAGCTGGCATATTTACCTAAAGCCCACATTGGCATGAAGTTTAACAGACCAGGTGGTGTGGTTCTGCATCTCCCTGTTTTGTGGGTTGTGCAGCACCACCATCAGGGAGTGGTCCCTCTTGTGATAATAGGTGTCCACATAGGGCAGGCTGTAGGATGCCTTCTGCAGGACCTGGAGAAGAACGTGGGGCTCAAAGTGTTCTGCAAAACACCAGCTGTCCAACTGTCTCTTCTGTGCATCCACCACTTCATCCATGCTCTCTTCTGGGGTCTTTGTGGGTTCTTCCTTCGATATCTGCTCCTCTATTTCATCCTTTAGAGCTATGGGTCTGGAGGGGATGGGGTTCCCACTCTCATCTCTTTCAAAGTGGACAGAATGTGCTGAAAATATAAGTTGACCATATATACTTGTACTTAATTAATCGGGATTTCAGAGGTCAGCAAGGCTATGACATCATGCAAACATTTCTGCTGAACATCTGTGTATATGAAATGTAAGACAAAAAGTGTAAATCAATGTTAGAGTAGCAATGCTGCATTTTGTCTTTAAACACAATTTTCAACAAATTCCATTAACAGTACTACTACTGTAATGCGAGGCAAACTGTAAACAAGGGTCTATTTTTGTTTGTCACAACAGACCAAGCAATCCAGGTCAGAACAAATAATTGTCTCAATTGCTATATCAGAAGGACCATCAAGAGACATAGCTAGGAGGTTATATAATACTGACCAACCCTGTAATTACACACCTTACCTTTCCACATATAAATTAAATGAAACAAGGCAATAACTTACCACTCCTTGCTGAAGTAGCTGATCCTGGTTTATCAGACTTCTTCAGAATCCCGGGGGTGGTTGGTCTTGACCCCTGTCCACTGCCAGCCTGAGAGGAAGAGGCAGACTGGGGCCTTGAGTTAGTCTGGTTTACTTTTTGTTGACTGGTGGCTCGAGCTTTCCAAAAGAATTGATTTGCCATAATAAACAATTGGTAAAAAATAAAAAGATATTTGATAAAATGTGTTCTTAATCCAATACATAACTGTTTCAACATATGTTCCATGTTATTCAGAAGTCAGTAAAAAAACAAATGATGAGTTTTAATAAAAAAAAAAATTTAAGTTCCCATCAGAGGTCAAATGAAGAGAATTTAACCCCCTCCCCCCAAAACATAATAAATAAAAATAAAAAAGAGAAATAAGCGAGTATTTTCATGTATGTCTCTATAAATAACTGCATTGCAGTGAAGAGTGAACAAAGCAGAATTCCATATCAGAAGGTGAGGGTGACTTACTAAAGTCTAAGTCAAGAGTGTTAGGTGTTGGTGAGAGAGGACGGGGATAGGGGCTGAGAATTCCATCCACATCATAAGAAGAAGGCAAAAGCTCTGGTTCTAAAACATCTACAGAGGAGAGAGGAAATGAGGAGAAAAGAATGCAATAAAGCAAAGTGTAGAACACACAAGACTCATTAAAACTGATGATGAAAGTTGTCTGTGCACCAAGAAAGAAAATGCAAGAAAAAATGTCAAATTCATTAAATTCTATCATTATGAAAAAAGTTTAAGGATATTTCAACTATTAAGCATTTAAGAAAACACTGCAGAAAACTCCCAGTGGTACAATAAAAAGCAAGCTACCGGTAGAAGTGATACATATGCCAAAAGAGCTAGTATGATTTTTTCTAATGCCATTCTAGACATTTTCTACCTGCAGAAAGTGTGCAAACTTATCCCTAAGCCACTCGCACATAACATCATGCCAACCACCTCTGTACCTGAGTTGATTTCATCCTCCAGAGAATTCTCAGACAAAGCTTCTTTCAGAGCTTCAATTTTTTCCTCCACTTTCTCCCCCATAGGAATCATTCCCTTAAAGAATGGGTAAGGGTCGTCCCATGGTACAGCAGTGTGGAACAGTGGGATAGCCCCTACCATCCCAGTCTCCTCTGTCTCTATCAAGTCCATACACTCAAACACGAACTGCTTGAAAGCACGGTCAATTTCTAAAAAAATGATATACATGTATGTTTTACTAAAGTAAGTCACAGTGTTACCATTGGAACTTAAAACAATTTTTAAATGGTGACACAAAGGATTGAAAATGTTTGATGGCATCAAAAAAAAATTGGTAGTACAGAATAGTATTTATTGATTATAAAAAAGGTATGATATTTTGTTTTTGTTGCAGATTTAAAAAATATTTTTTCTTTTATTCAATATATACATTTGAGTTCTTGCTTAAAGTAATACTGTATTTTAAACGACTATCTGTATTTTTTATATGGAATACAGCTCTTTTTAAGCACTTTTTTCTATATACATTTTTGAGCTCCAGCAATAGTGCACTTGTAAGGCTAAACAGCAGACTTTTACCTGAAGGTGTCAGTCCTTCAGTTGCACAAAAATGGATCAACTCCTGAAGCCGTGCTGCTCTTTCCTTTGCCACTTTATTGGAGGGCTGTTCAAAATTTGCTAGCTTGGCAAATGGTAAATACTGCAGCATGTCGAGCTCAGCTTCCTTGGGGTTGAACCCATTGATGGAGTGCAGGTGGTGTGTGCGCTCAGACAGATGATCACTGTGGTTTAGGAGGAGGGGACCTTTAAAGACTTCAGGTTTCTTCTCAGGCTCATCAAACTCATCAGCCAAAAGCTTGAATTAAAATGAAACAAATATCTACGTAAAATGCTTATTTTAAAAACAAGAAAAAAAGTGCCAACAAAAATGGAATCCTTCAAAACTGATTTGTAGCAATGCACTGCAGTACACACAGTCAAATCACAGTTCTATTTTACCTCACCGTGATAAACAAAATTAGACATCTTAAATCTTAATCTAAAAACATGAATCCTTTACCTGTTGTTCCTCCTTAGACAAAGACAATTTAAAGGCAATTCCACTAATGTGAGCAGCCAGCTGGTTGTCCAGGCCATCAGGTCTAGTGGGGAGAGGGGTTTCACTGGGGGGTTCTTTCTCTGTCTCCGTGGCCTGGATCTGCTCCAGCATGCAGTGCATTATCAGTGGCACACTGACACTTTCCTGGGGGACAGAATTCATCAGGTCATTGTAGTACCTCATGTCCACCTCTTGAGGAACTGGAGCTCCACTAGGGGCTCCCTCTGGTGGCTGGGCTGCAGGAGCTCCACCTTGGGGTGTAGGAGTTGGGGCCGCTGGGGGTGCACCACCCTCTATTATACAATTGAATAAATTAAAAATGTTTTTATGACTTGTTGTGAATTGTTAACTGATTTTACAAAAAGTCAATCTTTTGTCTTTTCTGTCTTTCTCTTATAGATTTATCTATCTTGATTATTTATCTTCTTTTATTTATTTATTTATTATTTTTTTTTTTTGAAAGTTGGCGTTACTTGAACAAAAATAAACACACTAAAAAACCATTTACAATCGAATCTGATTAATATTGCAATTTAACACAATCAAGAGTAAACATTCAATTGTACCATCTGAAAAGATATATGGCAAGTTATGACATCTAAGCAAGCTACCTATCAGAAGTTTTATAAAATATGTAACTCTGCTAAAGATATATATAGAACTATGCAATTTACCTGGCGGCGGCTGTGCAGGTGGAGCCTCACCATAGACAGGTATACGTAATAAGTTCATGTTGGTGAGGTATGTCTGATAAAGCCTTTTGGCATCAAGTAGGTCATAAGCCATGCAGGCAAGATCCTCAAATAAGAGTGTACCAAAATTGGTCTGAAACATAAAAATGAAGAACAGTTTGGAAATAGCATTGATATATAACAAACTGTCTATCAAACTGTTTATCAAAAAAATTAACAAATTTAGATTATAATCACAGACTCAAGTAACATAAGTGAGCAAATGTTAAAAAAGAAAAGAAAAAACATTTTAACAGTAACAGTTATAATAATTTAAGGTAATAACTCTCCAACTGTTTAATGTATGTTATATATGGAATTTTTGTGCTTAACGTTGAATGTGAGGAAATGTGATAAAATGGGCGTGTTACATGTTTATATGAATAAGAATTATAAAAGACCTAATCAGATCATTTCATACCTTTTTCTCATTATCCTCTAGGTTATCAGGTATAATGGCTTCTTTCACAGTGTATTCAAGTCTTGCTACATCATGGAGCTTGGAGTTGTGGGGTTGGTTTTGCATGATAGGAAGAATATCTCTCCAGAATTTTTTGAGCTCTTTCTGCTTTTTCAGTTTCTTTTGCAGAGCTTCTTCTTCAAGAGCTAAGACATGAAGACGAAACATTCAATTTTTTTAAATTGGGCCTAAATGTGTTAGATCTAAATTATCAATTTTTTAAAGAACAGTTTTCATTACTTGTTTTCAGGCATAGCAAGCATTAGCCATGCGTGACCTATTCACTTAGTTGATTGCAATCAAATTGTATCTAGTGACTTTCACATCCAGGAACCACTAAAATGACTGCTGCTACTCATACATTTTTGAAAATCATTTACATTTTTTAAAAATTTCTACATACCAAGTGTTTTCTCATCTTTCTCTGGTGGTACCTCCCCCTCAGGAAGTGGTGCCGGAGGGGGTGTGGCATATCTGCTGTAGTCTTCTGATTGGATCTTAACAATGGCATCTATGTTAAGGCCCAGGTCAGACATAAAGACTGGCAGGTGAGGGTGGTTAAAACCATACACAAAGATGTAGTGTTGGGGACCATCATCAGGCTCATCGTCTGAAGTGAAAGAGTGTAATTGAAGGTCTGACACCAAGACAAACTACAGATGGGAGTTAACATGCAAGTAATTTTGTCTGGTAGAAGGTCGACATTCTGTAAAAAACGTGCACATAATTAAAGTAAGCTTCATGGCATTTGATTGGCATTTGCGGTTAATAGTCATAATTAGGGTGTTGGGTGAGAAAGCTTGAACTAAGGATAGTCTATAGATCTTCTTAAGTTGCGCCCCACGAGAAAGAGCTTTTTATATTTAAAATAGAAACTAAGTCTTTTACCCCTGTCAAGCAGAACAAATGTTGTACAAACTGAGCTCTTCTCAAACCACAACGAATGTCAAATTAACCAGAAAAATGGGACAGGTGAATAAGCTCTAATATCTGAACTCTTTGGTTGATTAGAATCTTAGAAGAGAAAACCTGCATGTATCTGATGACCCCATACGACATAAAATTATAGGTGGGAAACCCATTAAGAATTAGGAACTCAAGATCAGACCCGATAACAGAGGCATCTTAGCTTACATCTTGCCATTAAAGTGAATATAAAACATATTACCATGGTCAAGTGAATGGTGTCTACTTTGAGAGGGAGTTAGCAGCTATTTGCCCAAAGGAGATAAATTTATTCAGAGAGAGATCATATACTGTAAACTTCACAACAATAAATACACAAGAAGCTGCTTTAAAGATTGCAATGGTGCAAATAACAGTATATCTCACCAATATATTTGCTGTCCAGGTCTTCTTCTCCCCTCTTCCTCAATTTGCTCCCTACTTTGGCCGAGGGAGGCTCAGGGGTCTTCTTTCCACCTTTTCCTTTGGCAGGTGACTTGCTTCTCTCTTTACCACCACCCTTTGCAGCTTTTTCTCTGTCTGCAGCATTCTGAGAATAACAAAATAAACATATATACAACATGTATAATGATATTGTGATAATCTATTCCTGTTTTTTTTTAAGTCAAACATCATGCCAGTGAAGAGTATTCATTTATGTAATTCATTAAATTAAAAGTCTTTAGATTTATGAGTCTGATTGATTTAAGAAAGTGATGATAAAAATATAAATAATAAAAATGCATTATTAACAGAGACATCTAGTGATCCCTATTATGTTCGATGTTTATATAGCACAATGTTTTCTTACTGCATAAAAGATCATATTTGGGTTAATCAGTGTTATGGCTTTTAAGAGCAACTAGTCCATAGACAATTTATACACTTACACATGCTATGGGTATTTATTTATTTATTCTTTTAATACCCCAGTCCTTGTTACCTCAATGATGGCAAATCAATTTCATTCAAAAATACATGCATATATGTTTGACAAACCAGTATCAATGAAATTCAATAAGACAAATAAATGTAAAGTCATATTAGAAATTGGATATAATGAACTTACTCTTTACTCAGTGTTAAATTGACTTGATACAGTAACTAGAGATCAGCAAATTATATCATAAAGCACAGCCATAGTAATATATAAAAGCATGCTTACATACGTAAATACCAGTATGCACACTATAACCTAAAAAATGTTTATTGCCAAAAACATATTTTCCATGCATTTTTTTTATCCAAGTAAGTGTTTTTTTCATTTAAATTTATGTTAATTTTTTCTTATCTATAACAAAAGCATAATGAAACTAGAAATAAAAAATACTATAATGAAAATAAAACAATGGGAAATCACATATAGTATACATGTACTATCTAGAATAAAAAGAGACCCATGCACCTTAATCATAACTAACATCTAGCATCCTACCTACTGCACATATAACCTTACCCTTTTCCCTTTGCCTGGTTTTATTCCCTTAGAATCACAAAACAAGTGAGATGTAATCAAGTGAATCAAACTACATACACAGAATATACTAAAACAAGTGCAATTTTAATATTTTGGAACATCAATGTGGTTTACAAATAAAATACACAATCTACGTGAAAAGTGTTCTATTAACACATGTGCAATAAAAACATATTGAAACTTATATTACAACAAATAAAGTCTTTCACAATACCTTTTTTTCTGTTTCCCTTCTTTTTAAGTCATTACTTTTCACCCACAGTAGCTTAAACTTCATCAGTTTTGCCAACAGTGGAAGTGGAATTTCTTCATCATTGTCTATGTATGATTTCACACTTTCACAGATCTCCATGTGAGCAGGAGTCTCTTTCGTTTTCTTTCCTCCTCCTTTTCCACCAAGGTCTCTGACCTGTTTAAGCCAAAAAAAATCTGTACTAATGCATGTATTGTGTAAGATGAGAAACTTAACAATGTGTGTTATATGGTAAATAAAAAAATTACTGATGAATTACATATAAAGTAACATATAATAAGGACATATATACAATTTTTTTATTAATAACTAAAATTGCTTTTAATCATACTTTTTTCAGAATTGTGCACATATGAAAATACAAGGACAAAGACACAGATAAGATAATAAAATCAGTAATTATACAATGCTTAAATTACTCACCTCTTCAAAAAGTTCATCTTTTGATATAACACTGAATAACCTTCTTATCCCACTCTGCACAACTCCAGCCAGAACATCAAGATGTGAATAATCATGAAGTTTGTCTCCAACTAAAAATATAATACTTGCATTCCATGTTTCCTAAAAAGAAAAAAGGTAAATAGTTTATTGTTGGGTACAAAGTGAATCATATTTTTTATTATTAACCTATATCTAATACAAGAAGCTTTTAATATAAATACTTACTCTTAGGAGTTCACTGAAAAAACTGACTCTTTTAAGAGAGATTTATTTCAAATAAGAGTAACAAAAACAACAAGCTGCTAGCAGGTCATCTGACGGATGTATCCAATCAACACACTGTATATAGCTGAGACTTTATTTGAAAAAGGCAGTATTACCACGGTGCTCACTGTCAAACCAAAACTTTTTAAATAATTATCTTATAATTATTTTAAATAACTAAAAACTTCATTGTAAGTGTTTATTACTGCGAAGTATAAATAATAATAATAATACTTAAATTATTTCATACATTCAATTTTTGCACATGACAGAAAGTACTGGAACATTTAAATATCCCTAATGTAAACAGGCAGTGTTGTGAAAAATAAGGGCTGTTTTTAAACATTTTAACCCGTTATCAATNAGTATTCATTTATGTAATTCATTAAATTAAAAGTCTTTAGATTTATGAGTCTGATTGATTTAAGAAAGTGATGATAAAAATATAAATAATAAAAATGCATTATTAACAGAGACATCTAGTGATCCCTATTATGTTCGATGTTTATATAGCACAATGTTTTCTTACTGCATAAAAGATCATATTTGGGTTAATCAGTGTTATGGCTTTTAAGAGCAACTAGTCCATAGACAATTTATACACTTACACATGCTATGGGTATTTATTTATTTATTCTTTTAATACCCCAGTCCTTGTTACCTCAATGATGGCAAATCAATTTCATTCAAAAATACATGCATATATGTTTGACAAACCAGTATCAATGAAATTCAATAAGACAAATAAATGTAAAGTCATATTAGAAATTGGATATAATGAACTTACTCTTTACTCAGTGTTAAATTGACTTGATACAGTAACTAGAGATCAGCAAATTATATCATAAAGCACAGCCATAGTAATATATAAAAGCATGCTTACATACGTAAATACCAGTATGCACACTATAACCTAAAAAATGTTTATTGCCAAAAACATATTTTCCATGCATTTTTTTTATCCAAGTAAGTGTTTTTTTCATTTAAATTTATGTTAATTTTTTCTTATCTATAACAAAAGCATAATGAAACTAGAAATAAAAAATACTATAATGAAAATAAAACAATGGGAAATCACATATAGTATACATGTACTATCTAGAATAAAAAGAGACCCATGCACCTTAATCATAACTAACATCTAGCATCCTACCTACTGCACATATAACCTTACCCTTTTCCCTTTGCCTGGTTTTATTCCCTTAGAATCACAAAACAAGTGAGATGTAATCAAGTGAATCAAACTACATACACAGAATATACTAAAACAAGTGCAATTTTAATATTTTGGAACATCAATGTGGTTTACAAATAAAATACACAATCTACGTGAAAAGTGTTCTATTAACACATGTGCAATAAAAACATATTGAAACTTATATTACAACAAATAAAGTCTTTCACAATACCTTTTTTTCTGTTTCCCTTCTTTTTAAGTCATTACTTTTCACCCACAGTAGCTTAAACTTCATCAGTTTTGCCAACAGTGGAAGTGGAATTTCTTCATCATTGTCTATGTATGATTTCACACTTTCACAGATCTCCATGTGAGCAGGAGTCTCCTTCGTTTTCTTTCCTCCTCCTTTTCCACCAAGGTCTCTGACCTGTTTAAGCCAAAAAAAATCTGTACTAATGCATGTATTGTGTAAGATGAGAAACTTAACAATGTGTGTTATATGGTAAATAAAAAAATTACTGATGAATTACATATAAAGTAACATATAATAAGGACATATATACAATTTTTTTATTAATAACTAAAATTGCTTTTAATCATACTTTTTTCAGAATTGTGCACATATGAAAATACAAGGACAAAGACACAGATAAGATAATAAAATCAGTAATTATACAATGCTTAAATTACTCACCTCTTCAAAAAGTTCATCTTTTGATATAACACTGAATAACCTTCTTATCCCACTCTGCACAACTCCAGCCAGAACATCAAGATGTGAATAATCATNTAAAAACATATTGAAACTTATATTACAACAAATAAAGTCTTTCACAATACCTTTTTTTCTGTTTCCCTTCTTTTTAAGTCATTACTTTTCACCCACAGTAGCTTAAACTTCATCAGTTTTGCCAACAGTGGAAGTGGAATTTCTTCATCATTGTCTATGTATGATTTCACACTTTCACAGATCTCCATGTGAGCAGGAGTCTCTTTCGTTTTCTTTCCTCCTCCTTTTCCACCAAGGTCTCTGACCTGTTTAAGCCAAAAAAAATCTGTACTAATGCATGTATTGTGTAAGATGAGAAACTTAACAATGTGTGTTATATGGTAAATAAAAAAATTACTGATGAATTACATATAAAGTAACATATAATAAGGACATATATACAATTTTTTTATTAATAACTAAAATTGCTTTTAATCATACTTTTTTCAGAATTGTGCACATATGAAGATACAAGGACAAAGACACAGATAAGATAATAAAATCAGTAATTATACAATGCTTAAATTACTCACCTCTTCAAAAAGTTCATCTTTTGATATAACACTGAATAACCTTCTTATCCCACTCTGCACAACTCCAGCAAGAACATCAAGATGTGAATAATCATGAAGTTTGTCTCCAACTAAAAATATAATACTTGCATTCCATGTTTCCTAAAAAGAAAAAAGGTAAATAGTTTATTGTTGGGTACAAAGTGAATCATATTTTTTATTATTAACCTATATCTAATACAAGAAGCTTTTAATATAAATACTTACTCTTAGGAGTTCACTGAAAAAACTGACTCTTTTAAGAGAGATTTATTTCAAATAAGAGTAACAAAAACAACAAGCTGCTAGCAGGTCATCTGACGGATGTATCCAATCAACACACTGTATATAGCTGAGACTTTATTTGAAAAAGGCAGTATTACCACGGTGCTCACTGTCAAACCAAAACTTTTTAAATAATTATCTTATAATTATTTTAAATAACTAAAAACTTCATTGTAAGTGTTTATTACTGCGAAGTATAAATAATAATAATAATACTTAAATTATTTCATACATTCAATTTTTGCACATGACAGAAAGTACTGGAACATTTAAATATCCCTAATGTAAACAGGCAGTGTTGTGAAAAATAAGGGCTGTTTTTAAACATTTTAACCCGTTATCAATGAATAAAAACAAATCCGTATTAGCATTTTATCAGTGAGCACAAATTTGACTCTCAAATTCAAACATCATTTGTTCTTGTTATTTTTACTTAATAAACACAACGCAAACATAACGTCGATAATTTAAAATTTCAACTAACGTCAATTTTTGTTTTGATGTTGATCGCAATCAGGAATAGAAGTCTAAAAAGCATAGTTCTAACCTCAATAAACTGTGCTTGCATTAATGCCTGTTCCCATCTTGCCATACCCGCCGAACCTGCACCACTTTTAGCTCGTTTTTTAGACATCGTTATGTATTCTCCCCGTTAATCAGCCAGGATAAATATATATTTCAGATAATCGTGGAGGCCGCCATTTTGTTGTCAGATGTATCCAGGAAGTACAGGCACTAATACAAATAGGAATTTTACCGAACACTGGAAAATAAATTGTGGCAGAAAAGCCAAAATTCATGGTTTACATATATTTTACTTTTCCACTTTCTGATTCTGATTATTTGTTACTATTATAAACCTCTTTGAGCAATATTACTCAAGTTTTTATTCGATCTTTGTTTTCGTTTATAAATTGACCCAGTTTAACTGTAACCTTGACCTACAATGGCCATGCGAATTTCCTGGGTTGTAAGTTCTTTTAAAAACATTGGGGTTCCCACCGTGCGGCGTCTCAGTTCGGCACCAGGAATAGTTTCAAAAATAACATACAACGAGTATGGAGATCCTTCAAAAGTTTTACGCCTCAGTAAAGGTGATATCCTGCAAATTCAGAGGGGAGAAGTGCTTGTGAAAGTCCTTGCATCTCCTGTCAACCCTGCAGATATCAATACAATACAGGGTGTGTACCCGATCAGGCCACCGCTACCTGCCGTAGGAGGGAATGAAGGCGTGGGTGAAATAATTGAAGTAGGGGCTGAGGTACAAAACTTAAAGCCTGGAGACTGGGTTCTCCCGTCACGTGCCGGCTCCGTTGGTACTTGGTCTACCCACTATGTTTGTTCCCCACGTGACATCAGGACAGTTCCGAACGATATTCCTGTTTTACATGCAGCAACACTCGCAGTGAATCCATGCACAGCTTACCGCATGCTGAAGGATTTTGCAGACTTAAAAGAGGGTGATTACGTTATTCAGAATGGAAGTAATACTGCAGTGGGTCAAGCTGTTACTCAAATTGGCAAGGAATTAAAAATCAATCTGATCAACGTTGTGAGGAACCATGCCATGCCTGAATGTGTTCAACACCATGAATCACTCGGTGCAGCTAAAGTAGTCAGTGAGGACTTTTTGCGCTCCAGTAATATGAAGGATTACATCAACAGTTTGCCATCAAAGCCAAAGTTAGCATTGAATTGTGTGGGTGGTGACGTAGCCACAAACATGATAAGGCATCTAGCAAAGGGCTCAGTTATGGTCACTTATGGTGGGTTGTCAAGAAAACCAGTGACTATAGGCACAGGATCTCTAATATTCAGTGACATAAGAATACTTGGCTTTTGGATGTCAGAATGGAATGCCCACCATGTCAACTCAGCAGAGAGTGTTGAAATGATCAACTTTCTGTGTCAAATGATCAGACAAAAGAAATTCAAAGCCCCAAAGGCTTGTGCAGTACCTTTAGAGAACTTCAGAGATGCTGTGATTAATTCCATGTCATTTGGGAATAGAGCTAAGAATATTTTAGCCATGAATGAAAAGGTGCTGGCTGAAATAAATTCTGGAGAGGAAGCTTAACAACTTTTTTAAAATTGTTTTTTTTTATATGTAAAAAAGGGGAATCCCAACATGTATGATAATCTCATTTATAAACATTGTAGTTTTAAAGGAGTGTCAATTAGTGATAATATTTATTCATCATGGTTGAGAAAAATAGTAATTTTTTGTTACATGCTTAAAAGATTTACTGTGAACAAAAAAGAATATAGTAATTTACTTTGGTATAAACACTTCACTTTATAACTGTCAACTTTGAAATATATATTAGATTCTTTACTCGGTGTAAAACTCTGTTACTTGCAATATGCTGTTGATGCATTTATTCATGCAGTTAAAATGGTGTTTTCAAAAATGCATAATGTAGAGAGGTGGCCAGTCTTTTACTATGAATTTGTCATGTAATCGTAAGTATCTGTAAGAATAAATTACCATCATGTTTTTTAAACCTGTTTCTTAAACTTTAATTCAGATTTGCTTTGCCCATAACAAAAACTGTAGAAATATAGTGTGCGTTAGATTTTAAAACTAAAAAAAAACTCGAATATTTAATTTTTTCTATATCACCAGTGTACCTGGCCAGAAACCATTTACTAGTTTAAAATACCTATTTTTGCTGTCATTGCAATTCAACTTTCTGTCTCTTCATAAAGAGTGACTCAATAAGAGTGGCTGAAGTGATTCAATAATTATAAAGATAAAACTCAAAATCGGTTTATACCCCTTGTAGGTTAATTTTGTTAACGGTTTTGGATGTTATATGCCTTGGCTATAAATGGAAAAGTATTAATATTTCCCAGGGTTTTTATAGGAATATCTAATGCCCATTGCGTGCCTTCAAAATAATGGTGTGGCAAAGAAATTCTGTTAATTTAGGTTTTTCTAAGTAAACTAGGCAACGGGTGCTTTTGTTGTCCTTTTTCTTCGTCGTATTTGAACAGATCAGATTAAAAAGCAGCAAGAAGAAACTTTATCAATTCGATATAAGACATTTTAATCAATTTAGAAAAATATGCAAATAATCAAAACTTGTGATAATGAATAATTATTATACTGTAATTGTGGCTTTCGCAAAAAGTGGGTTTGTCCACGTTTCCGTCATAAAGAAGGGTTGCATAAGTTTTTATCTCTTTTTTTCTTCCTTTAACGACATAATAATACGGTCTCAGCATTATTAT
Source organism: Lingula anatina (assembly GCF_001039355.2). The sequence continues at coordinate 162,278 of NW_019775444.1, forward strand.
AATAACATAAATTTTATTTGATAAGAGGTTTATAAAATTCCAGTCGCCAAATTTAATAGCATTTTTACATGTAATATTTCCTAGACTGAATTTCTAGTCAGATATATATATATATAAAATCATTATTCCCGTACACTGGGATGTGAAATCAAGTTCACAGTAATCTGGATCAAAGAATACGGGAGAAATGCAAAGCATGTGATTCCCATTTGAAACTATGCGTAGATGTTCGATGTGTTCTCAGATTGAATGAATGTTTTTAACGCAAATGTCATTTTCTTACGCTTGGTTATTTCAGTATGTATGGTGGAAATTCTATTCTTTCTCTCTCTCCCTCTTTTGTGTATCCCGTTTTAGCCCTTGTTTGGGACGCGGACGAGTCCAGTTTTAACGTTCGCATATCCTCCATGCTTTTTGGCTGGCGACTTATGTTCAACTGGTAGGAAGTGTGATTTTCCTGAAATTGGAAACAAACGTTGCAGCCTCTGCTTCTTAAATAAGTTATTGTTTAATTCATTTTTTCAGGTAAGTGAATTTTAGCGGTCAGATGATAAAGATGACACAAGAGAAAATGACATGGAACAGCGGTATGGTTTTCAAGATTTAAAAAAGTGACTCCTTTCACACCTCGCTGTTTACATTAACGATACGGTCTGTACCGGTGTGACAAGAATGGTAGTCCTAGGAATGGAAGTCCGGCGTTTCAATATGATTAGTACAGGTTGTGTTTTAGTAGATGGGACAAATGTGCAAAGAAATGGAGAACGGACTACGGTTCCTTGCGGACTTCCATTCCTGTTACACCGGCACATTTTCCGAGATTAAAACCCCGAAAGCGTTATTACTTTACCTGTGCCTGGGCTGATGCCAGTCTGAATTAATTCAATAGCTGCACTTTTTGCACATTTTCATTCTAACGTTATCACATATTATGAACCTTATACCTAGACTGATGTCAATCTGGTTTAACGCAGTGCCAACAATTTTTGCATTAGGCCCTATTTTATCTAACGAAGAAAATCATATAAAGTTTATGTGGGGTTTTGCAAAAGAAATAGTGCAAGCATAGCAGGCAAACCTTAATTACAAACGTGAAGACGAACGCATGACATATTCACACAAACAAATACACAATTAAAATTGCTTCAACAGATTAAAAAAATACGTTTTAAAACTCACGAGGAGCACAGGACTGAGGGCATCCGCACACGTCAGTTTCTCCCTTTTCACACACTGTCGTCTCAACAGCATCGCCTTTACACTCGGGGGAGTTGACAGGAATGGGATTGGTGCAGGTACGGTGGCGGATCTTAACGCCGGAGCAGCACGGGGTAGCCACTGACCAAGCCGCCCAATGACCTTCGACTGAAGTAAAAAGATAATTGAATATGTACAGAAGAAGTTTGGTTTATTGTTTTTTCCGCCCAATTGAGACCGCAAACCACAATTGTGGCGATGATGGCGAATTTTTGATGACAGTTTTTTCGAACTACCTAAATTTCCTTATTTCTACTAAAAATGTTCATGCTTGACATTAGCGATAGGTTTAAGCGCTTCATGTTTTCCCCTGATAGTTTCAATTTAATGTAAGTGGCTGGCGTTGTCACCTTATCATAAATCTAAGGAGCAAAAAAATTTAAATAGTTTTATATGAAGTCAAATAATGTTATAGAATCATGTATGATGATTAGCACTTTCCTTTTTTCGTTTCTTCTGTTACTTACTTTTGCATTGGTGTGTGTTACACAAGGCAATATCAACGGAGGAGCCAGCACAGACGGAAAGACCGGGAGCATAGGTCTTGCTGTACACCTGGCGAACCAGACATTCTCTCCTGCGCAACTTAATTCCACCGCCGCAAGAAGCGGTACAGATGGAGAACTCACTCCACAGACTCCAGTTTGCGACTTGTACCACTGTCTTTTTAACGACTGGCCTCACGGCTGGCGTCAGGAAACTGAAAGGACCTAGCCTCCCTGAAAGGTGGGATAAATTGCACTGAAAGGGTGTAAAGTGTTTTAAAGAAAACTAGCAGGACAAATTATTGACAGATAAAATGTTTTAAACAATCAATCAATACTAGTACTACTTCTAATTAATATATATAGATAAATATTGTAAATCACAGAATAAAAAAATCTAAAAAAAGAAAAAAAAACATAGTGCACGTGAAAAAGTTTCGAGTCAAACGTCGAGTAAATTGGCGCTTTTTATAACTAGCTTTTTTCTAACTAGTAACTTGCGCTTGGGCAATGGTAGCGCTCGTAAATAGACATATAGATGAAAATATATTGTATTCTCTAGTTCATATTTGGGGGTTGAAATTCACATACCTGCAGTGAGAGCCACCACCAAAGTGAAAACGAGCGCACGTAAATACATGGTCGACGCGGTCGGTGAAACTGACACTCCTCTTTCGGTTTGGGCAGCCTTTTAAACTGGTCGATGATAGCGCGCCAATTATAATCAAATGGATTAAGCTGACCCATCGTGTACGTTTAAAGTGCAGCATTGTTTTGGAATACCATTAGGTGTATAATTAGGTTGGCTTTGACGATGTTTAGCATTTTATTAACCTCGTGCTTGAACCCATTAGTTCAAAAATGAAAAAAAAAAGATGTATGTGCGAACGGACCAAATGCCATTTACCTGGGTTTGAAAGTATTTTGATTATGATTGACGAATAAACAAATATTGATTAAACGTAGATTAACTTTTTATCAAAGGAAACCTTAATATATTCATCTTTATAGTATAGAGCTATGCAATTAGAACATTAGAATGGCTCCCACTAATCAGAAACAAAATGCAATATTTTCATTACCGAGACAGATGTCCTGGATAGAAAAGACTCATGCCGCTGACACTTAAACGTTTTGAATTTCATTTATGAGACGCTATAAACTGATAATAACGGAGAACAAACAAACAATGACAGGTTTTGAGTTTTTAGCTAATCAAGATTTTAAAAAAGCAGTTATGCTACCAAATATGTGTTTGAGTGGGTAGCAGTGATCTTTCAATCTATTGTGAAATAAGATGAAATGTGAAACCGTGTTTCGTTTTTCAAGTTTGTAGAGCAACACCAAAGAGACAAAGGGACAGGATTGTGGTAGATGTGCAGTGCTTTTATTACCCAGATGTGCTCTGTCTTTAAGGAATGGCTACATAGGGGTTGTGCTTTAACAGATTTAAAATGTTCATTGCTTGCTGCAGCTGTGCCCAGTTTTTATAGAAAAATCGCATTAGTAATTGGCCAACGTGGAGTCGTTTGGCCTAGGATGGGATGTGTATAATGTTTGCTCTAGCACAAGATAGTGGGGTGTGGGTTCTATAAGTTATTCGATGATTGGTTTCAGAAATGTATGTTTCGACATTGGTCTGCCTTTTTTTATACTGACAATTCAATGTTTCTCGGTTTTTGCAACTGGCGGACATCATCATAAAGACTATCGTGTGTGTGCGTTTTGTGAAAAAGGACCGAATATGATATGTAGTGGAGATTAATTCCAAAAACTGAGAAGATGACCTTGTGGCAGCATAAGTGGGATGGTTTCCAAATGTGATGTGATGGAACTTTGGAACAACATCTTACATGGAGAAGGATTGGAAACGCAAGCGGAAGTTTTTGTTTGAGCCGTATTCAGGCTCTTAGTACAGATTCACCGGTGAGGCAGAGAAAGTTATTTCACCAGGTACAGCCAGATGCGCTCAGTGTAAAGCAATAACAATTCAGAAAGTAATTCTCTAAGCTTTTTATTGCATGTCACAAAAAGAAAATTAGAAAAAATGTTTCAAGATTACAAAAACACTGACATTTAATTAATTTCGTAGGTGAGATTCTTTCAACTTTCCCTAAAATATTTATTTTTGTTTTTATTAATACATAACTTACAATTTAATGTAATAAATCATAAGTATAAATACATTTTCACGAACTCAAATCCCAAACTAGAAAAGCATTCAGAGGGCGCAGATTTCCGCCAAGTCAAATTATTAACTAATAATTAATCATTAATTAATTAATGGATCATCACCAAAGTACAATGTATATTCACTTCTGAGTTAGCCCATTTGTGACCTATCATGAACATTTCATTAAAATACACCCATGATTTTATGAGTTAGGCTGGTGACAATGAGACAAACTAACACACACAAGAGGTGATTTTCACAATCTTCTTATTCCTCTTTTCTTGTCAACTGTCACTGTTATGATAAGGGCCTTGTCTTCAGTTTGCCTTGATTCGCTTCATTGTCTTCATTCGCCCTTTTATCTAATGCTTCTGGTAGAAGGGCTTATACGCTGAAATTAAATTAAATCTCATTACACGCGGATATCATCATCATTTGAATTTTGATAAAGTAAGTCATATGTAATTTGTTCAAACCTGTATTTAATATTATATACCTTTTAAGTGCAAGATGGGCATAATCTATATGCACTGGTACTGGTACTCACTGGCATTCAATTTGGTATATGACCACGCCCACGCACAGACTGCCTTACTCGCATATTCTCAAAGATTTCCCGACATTAACACTGTTTTTAGGGAAGAAAACTTTATTTCAGAATTAAAATATGTTGCTTGTTTTCGTTTTGAGAATCTAAAAAATGACAATCGCAAAAAATTATGGGTTTGTTCAAGAAAAACTAAACGAAGAAGTTGCAGGAATGGGAACCATCCAAAGTAGCCCAAAGTCTCGCGACTGAGCATCAAATCATGCGAGATTTCCCTAATTTTGAGGGAGAGTGGGTAAGAAATAAAGGCTGGCTAGCGAATGCGATGTGAAAACTATTTAAAGATGACAATTTATCCACGTACATTTTTTAGTAGTTTTCTGTCGAAATAGAGTCTATTGCACAACAGTATGAATTTTTCACGTTTTTGTGTCACTTTTGTATTGCTTTCTAAGAGAACTTTACCAGCACATAAAGTTTTACACTTACTTACATTAAGAATTTAACCCACCTCACCCGGATTATCGTACATTTTCTAGTCTTGCATGGCGTCATGCAATGCCTTAGGCTTCCTTTTAGACTATGATTCCCTTTGTCGTGGCAAAAAGGTTTACCAAAGAACTTGCTCTCCAGTGAACAGAAGAATGCTGGAGTGCAAGCTGTCAATCAAGCAAACAAAAAAGTCAACATCTAGTCATCTAGCTGCAAAAGGCCTATTGATTTTAACTTACGTTTGGGACATGCCGATGGGCAGCCGCCACAAGTTTCCTTTGCGCCTTTAGAACAAAGAGTCACCTCAACGGCGTCCCCTTTACACTCGGGAGCATTGACGGGGACCGGGGCGGAGCAGCTGCGGTGGCGGATTTGCGAACCATGACAGCATCCGCTGAAGATCGACCAGGGAGCCCATCCGCCGTAAACTGTAAAAGTATAATAATAGAAATATATAAGGAGAAAAGAGATAAATAAATAGATAAAGAGAAAAATTATACCAAATAGTGATGCTTTTAATATAATGAATACAATTTGAAAATGTGTAACATAGGATGTTCAAGACCAATTATGCTAGTCAACCACAGATTAACTTTGATACAGAAACAAAATCCTGATGGGATTCATGAAGAAATTGACAAAAACTTTCGGTGATCTACTTACTGACACACTTCTTGGTGTTACATGGAAGAACTTCGACAGAAACTCCAGGACAAGTGGTGCTGTCATACCCGTTGCCCTTAGCTGAAGTGTAGTAGACATCGCAAGACCTTGTCCTCACTTTAATTCCACCGCCACACGAGGCAGTGCACTGGGTAAAAACCGACCACGGACCCCACTGAGCAACCATCCTGTGTTTTGGGCTATAGCTGCCTGAAGTAATAATAGATATTTACTGGTAGACTTAAATGAGCTTTAGAAAAATTGCGCTTTCATGCCAAATGGCATCTTCAGCGTATTTCAATCAAAATGATGTATCCAGATAATTCTTTTTTCTTTAAAAGTGAAACAAAAAAATTTAAACGAAATAAAAGACAGTTTTATGAAGCGAAATAAAATGATTTAGATGAATTTGTACGATATAGAATACAGTAAAAAAATAATATAAAAAAAATAAATGACAGCTTGGTTTGCATAATAGGAAAACAAAACATCGTGCACAAAATTTATAGTACCTGCTCCATACACCACTAACAGGAGGACCAGCCCCAGTGAGAGCTCTACCATGTCCATTGTTTCGAAGCTTGCAGGACACGAAATGTCCAAAACTCAAAAATGGTCTGTTTTTAAAGAAAACTATTGATTTCATTTATGTATTCACTTAATATTTATTTTCTTATTAGTATTTCCAACCAAAGTCTAAAGTGACCCGAGGTCTCGATGTAGACGACGATGTTACACTAACAGCGGTAAGCGGGGCGGGGTAATGTTGCCAAAATATTTTCATTTGATATAAAATGCGTTTAATGTTTAGAAGAACTCCAGTTTAAGCAGTTACGGGCATATTTGTAGTTTGTTATTATTTCATATTAAAATATCTTGGTCGCCAATCTGGCTTGGTTTATGCAGCAAAACAAGTTATATCAATGTTATTACCTCGTTCTTATTGTAACTAAATGCGACACGAAAAGATTGAAGTCAATTTTACAATAAAAAGTGTTGCCAGCATACAAATGTAGGTATAAAAAAATGCTGTCGGACTATTAATTTATACTTAAATGAAAAAATAAACTTTCTTTTTTTCGAGAAAATGTAGCTTGCATGTTGCACAAAGTTCTTATCACCAACAATCATAAAAGTAGTTTATGTAAAAGCACGTTTGTGCTTCAAGTTTGTAATCATTCTTGAGTTGGGGCATATGAGGCATAATGCCAGTTGAATTTATGTGAAAGAAAGCGGGATCATTATATCAAAACATGCAGGTTAGGTCACTGATAAATACTTTTTAAATTTGCATTTTTTTCTTTTAATAAGTGTGTGTGTGGGGGGGGGGGGGGGGAGGGGGGAGGAGGATTAGACGAAACAATATGATAAAACCTATATCACGCAGGTAGATTGGCATTCTCTTGAATTGCTAAGAATTTCGGATAAAAATCAAACTATACATGTAAAGTTCGTTTATATTGGATAGATATAGATTGACATAAAACACCAAAGGAACAGCATCGTAAAGGCCATTTAAATCGATTTTGATGGAATACCTTAAGAATATCTCCTGTGGCCTTACGGACCAAATCGCAATCAAAATCTCTTTAATGGCGTGTTTTACGTCGATGAAGAGTCACAAATACTTCAAATGATGCCAAGATTTATGAAAATACAGTTTCACACGCATTCTAAGATAAAGCAAATGTTGAAAAAAGATAATACTTTCCCATTTGCCTTTTATGCCATAAGAAAAGTTTTCATCAGTCTTTACACGCAACATTAGGCGGATGGTTACATCGTGCCAAAGACCACATGTGTGTGTCGATGTCTAGAATGTATTTTTTTCTCTACTTAAATTGTTTTTTAGAAAAAAGTTTGACAGATTCAGCTCTTATAATATCTTGAGTTTTATTGACTTTATTTTATGGTTCATAAATTACGGGTGTGTAAGAGAGTCACGTTTATATTGAAACATCCTTTACTATCACCATTAAGACTGAAATAAAAAAAAATGAGGGCCAAAACGACCAGAAACCCGGATTACCTTGTCAACTGGACCGTTTTTTAACTTGCGGAGACGTCAGTGCCTTTTTTTTTTTTTTTTTTTTTAAGAGTTTCTACTGAGTTTCGGGACTCTCACGTGACAGAGTAGTCACCTTTTATCCCCTGACAGCAAGGTGTCACACATGGGTGGCAGGTAGTGTGTGCTGTGTTACCGGTTAACAGTTTGCTCTGAATATCAGAGGGTAACAGTTTTAAAAGTAATTTGTGTGGGGTCCTACATGCCATGCAAACCCATTGGGTGTGCTTTGAAATTTCTATTGTCTATTTCATTGAAATAAGTGGTTATACTCAGAGTTGGGCTATTTAAGTTAAAGGGATAATAACTATTCGTATGAGATCTATATTTCACAATAAAAACATTGTGAACAATTCATAGAAATATAACATATTCTGTTTTTCCACAAAAACGGCAGTTATAGCTATTATTCTGATATCTGAACTTGTCTTTAGACCACGTGACCTCCACTGACGGCTATATTTTTAGAAAAAAAAACAGGGACTAACTTTGAATGTAAAAATGGATTCATTAACCATTGGTAAGTATGGAAAAATTGTTGTTTACTCCAGGAAAATTCATTTTTTGGCCAAAACGAAGAGTTATTATCCCTTTAATTTCATAACGTGCTGATTGGGTACAAATGTAATTCGTGTTGATCTTACGAACAAATTGACTCACGAATCCCTGAGGACGCACGTTGCTCAAGGCCCTGGTAGTACTGCTTAGTACAAAAAACGAATTGTAGAATTGCTTTGCGATAAAATATTTATTGAGTATATTAATAGGTGACATTTGGGCCATTTGAAAACAATAAATAGAGTTTGTAGAATTTTACTCCACCAGTTCTACAATGCACCTTGTTTCAGTTTTGGAAATCATCTACATGGAATTTTAAATCCAGAACTGAACTGAATGGTCGAAAAGTCTAATAGGAAATTTTGTTTCTGAAAGAAAATACAATAATGTTAGTGCCAATTATCCATTTGAAAACAGACATTAAGACTGTTTGAGGTAAATTTTAAATGTGCACAAAAGAAACACTATATTCCAAACTAATTTAAAAAAAAACTTTAAAAATTAAAGAAAATGTCGTTATTTTAACATTCACAAGGAAATAAGTACACACCCTATTGTTTAGCCTTTTGGAAATAATAACAGGCAAAACAGCAGAAACCAGGGGCCTTGAACTCACTATGTGAGCACCAAGTGTCACCATCACGATTGATAACGTCTTGGCAGGTCTCGAAACCTGCGCCAAGATTGACCATAGGGGTGTCAGATTCTGGGCAAACGTCACTCGGCCAGCCTAGAAATCAATCAATCAAAATAAATTAACTACGCCTTTGGTTTTGAACTGCTTAATCCGGTAGGTGTTGGTAAGCTGAATTCCGTGCACTTGCCATGCATTGTCGTGTTAAGGGTATGACGAACAGACGATCGCCGTTTCCGTAGTTTCCAGCATACCCTCTTCAAAATGGCTAGTTGCGTCTACTGATCCTTTTTTTATTATTAATGATGACATTATGTATACAAACTGTTTTCTTTTAATGGGCGTTACGGGGTTTTGGGAACAAAAATCCTTGGCATCTCAGATTTTTGACCTCGCATCTGAAGTTTCCAATGTAACAACACAGTTTATTATCTATGTGCATGTAAATGGTAGAAAAACATGGAAAATCTCCCACTAAAAGATAAAATGTCAAGAGATACTTACAAGTAGGCCCCTATATGTTTTGATATGACATACGAAACTGTGCAAATCAAACATTGTTTTTGGACAACACACTGTCTGAATGAGACATCAATTTGCGTAACTCTCATAAGTAAAGACGTACTGAAAGAAATATACTGACCATAAGGACACCACGAAGTCTTTACTCCACTGTGCCCTTTTCCCGAAGGCGGGGTTTTCCCTTTTGTCACACATGCGCCCTCTATACACCATTTATTTTCGTCGCATTCAGTGCCATCTGCTGGTGGTTTGTATTTATGTATACACGCATTGCCAACGGTAGAGCACAGCAGATACTTGCAGTACTCGCTATCTCCAAGTGGCTGAAATAAAATGTAAATTATATAATCTATGAAAATTTATTTAAAATCACTTGACCGATAAGTGAAATTTAATTACGTGCCGTTCGGTATTTTCAGTTTACCATAAGGCGACCTTAAATTAATTATCATACTTTTACAAAATGTAAAAAAGGCTTCTAAAAAGTATCTTTAGCTAAAAGGAAAACATAGCTATTAACCAATAACGGTACATTTGGAGATATCACATACCCTGCACATTCTGGAATCACTTCCATACAACATCTGGCATTGCTCATCAGCGTTGTATAGCTGTCCTGGAAGATGTTTTGTGTGCGCCGCATATTGTTCAGGATCTTCGTATTGTCCTTTATTAGCAAGACAGCAAGCTTGTCTTAAAACAAACGATCGCCCATGTTAGATTTTATAGATCATTCACAATTCCAACCCATGTTGATGTTACAAATGATAAAAACGTGAAAAGAAATTTTATACAGACTGTTTCATTTACATGTCACGTTTGTACGCTAACTGAAGTAGAGGGAGAGAGAGAGAGAGGGACAGCATTTTTTAGATTTACGTACTGTAGTCCTTTTTTGAATTCCTGTACTGAGCAGGAGGAGAAGTAATAACCACTCTTTGGGTTTGAACTTCCCGATTCCGCTGCCATCACGTTACCTGCATCGCCAGCACATGCCGCGTTATTGTACATTTCACTGCTTGCGCCATCGTGGTGGGCTCCAAGACTGAAACACACTCAGTCAAAAAAATAATATATTCACTGCAGAAAAAAATTGTGAAAAAGTCAACTGAAACACACGATACAATAACTGAACACCCGGCAATACTTTTATCTGAGGTCTTTTTATAGTTAAGTAATCAATGCCAAAAACACTTCCTCTGAAAACCACATATGCATGTCTATATGTATTTATATTTACTTACTTGTGGCCAAGTTCATGTGTCGCAGCAATGAATGAACCAAATCCGCCGTGAGACTCTACAATAGAGCAGGCTTGCGACTTGGAGCATATACCACCAACATATGCTGCGCCAGCAACACCAGTGCTTCCTCGAGATGAAGCCAGTTCACGACTGAAATTGTAATATACTTATGGAAGGAAATGAATGAAAATGTAAAGACATTAATAATATTGGCAAATATACATGTACAATACAAGGTAATATTCATGACGTAAAAGTTATATATTTTAATTTAAACACTTTGCCATCAGTAAATGCAATTACATTATATTATAGATTTGGTTAATACAAATTATCAATTGAAACAAATTCTATAAATTACATAATATGTTAAAAACCTTATCTTTCTTTTTGCTTTTTTTAGTTATGCATAAAACCTTCGAATGACTGATAATATGAATATTTTTTAATAAAAATAAAAAATTGTCCATTTTTTTGCAAATTATGAGATTGATGAGGACAAAAATGCCATTTATTAGCTTCGTGAGTTACACTTACGCAGTGAATACCATTCCGTGATCATGCTCGCTGAAATCATCGTAGTTCTTTTCACGGTACTCGCACCAGCCATAGAGGGCTTTCGTTTTATCCACCAGTTCTCTTCCGTCCTTCTCGCCTCCAAGCAGGCTGCTGCTGATCCATGGGGCTCCGCCAATTCCCTGAACATTATATGAAATGTATTATGTCTAATAAAACGTAAAATCGTCCACATGTACGTTTTAACCTGCACCTGCACCTGCCAATGCATTATCATAACATTTTATTGTTTATCTTATACAGTCTTGGGTAGATTTAAGATATACATGCAAACAATTTACCTTGATAATAACGTATGATGCTAACACAACGTAGATGTTCAGATCTGGGTCCTTGATATTTTGGAATCGAAGGTCGATCTGATGATAAAAAAACATGCCACGCACATATAACATTGTTCAGTTTAGAAAAAAAATACTTCTAGTAACTAGCCAGAAAGAAGTTGAACATGTACATAAGTATGTCTATAGCAAGACGTCAGTTCATTTATGGAGATAATGGACAGAGTTGAATGATAGAATTCAAGGTACACACTGTTTATCTTTTTAACTTTGAGTAGATAAATAATTTCTTTAAATGCACTTGATTCAATGTCAGTGTGTGTGTGTGTGTGTGTGTGTGTGCGCGCGCGCGCCTGTATGTGTCTGCGTGTGTGTGTGTGTGTGTACAACTTAAAAGTATTCTTCACATTAATAGAACTTCTGTATGCTACTCTACACCAGTGGACCAGATAAGTGGTGATCAATTCCATGCAGAGTTTCGCAGTAGACAAAATCGTCAAGAATTAGCCGGAGATATATCTGTGAAAATCTAGTGAAAAATCAATCTTTTGCCCTGATAGAGAGTAAATATATTAGGCCTGTAAACATACCCCATTTACTATCAGAGCGTAGTATCTTTTTAACTCCTTTTCCGCCGCAGCAGCCTTTTGGTTGTTGCGCTGCATAAAGGTGTCCCATATGGAATCGTCAGTGCAAATCATGAGCTCAACGCCCGCGTTAATGTGGGTTGCGCTGAATCCCCTCTTCTTCTTTTTCTTAAGTTCTATGGTTTTATCTGTTTTCTTCTTGCTAAGGGTGCCCAGCACATCCTGCATGGTACGGAGCAGAGTGGTCTTTTCGGATAACCGGTTGATATGGCGACGTGTTGGGTTCTCTGAAATAATAATAATAATAATAATAATAATAATAATAATAATAATAATAATAACGTTTCTGTATCCTGTATTTGTGCTCTAAGTAGAGGAAGCTGGCTATGCTTTGGCTTCTCAAGTAACTTGCAGTAAATTTCGATGAATCTAAATTGATCCACAAAGACCAATAATACCAGATGATAAGATAAACCAGATTTCCGATGATAGTTTTACATATAAAAACCCAATCTCCTGTCTAAAACAAATCGAACATTACAGGCAATGGACGGGGGAAAACGCTTATTTAATTAAAACATATCAGTGCTATTTGTCTTATTTATTTTAATTTACCTTCCATGTCATCCTCTCCAGCAGACATATCAGCAAGGTCTTGTTTTATCACTGTATACTTGTCGTCTTCTACATGACGGAGTTCATACATCATGTCGTGGTCCATAACAAAACCTTCCTGTGAAATGAATGGAATTAATTTTTTTTAGCTGAATGCCATTTTTCAAATTTCGTCAGGCATTATCTTAGTAACTGATGCATTTCATAAACTGATTTTCATTAACTGATTTTCACATACAAACAACACACTGAAACGTGGAGAGAGAGAGAGAGAGAGAGAGAGAGAGGGGGAGATAGAGAGAGAGACTTAGCTCACCATCTTCTTCTGATATTTGCCGTCTCTTTTATCAGTGTACACTGCAACAGCAGCGTTGCGGATTAGGTCTTGATAAAGAGTAAAATCCTGGAATAAATGCTAGAGCATGATAAATTAAACCCAGGATATTCCTGCAGTCATACGTCCAATGCTTAAATATTACCGACTTCGTTATATATATAAAAGTATATAGTGGGCAGAACAATGTCAACTTTGTCTTTTTTACGGAAGGCGCAGGGGATGTGTCCTTGAACAAAACATGCAATTTCACACCTTTGAACCATTGTTCATACATACGTGCATTTTCGGTGAAGGAACTTATGAAGAGGGGCAATTATACCCAACTATTTTGGTTTATGATTTTAATTATGCTTTTGTTACTTCAAGATACTTAATATTGTTGGTCTTACATCATTCCTTCCTAACTCGATCGGTTTTTGAAAAAGACGTCCAGTCTCATCCGACTCGTAAACGGGGATATTGTTTACATTGATGCGATCATTTCTCTTAAGTCGAAGATCAAATTCTCTTCCGTGAGCTTTGAATATGTACCGTGCGTCTGGTGTGTAGGCGCCCAGCTCTCGTGCCATCGGACCCGGCACCTCAGTGATGGTCACCAGTTCTATTTCTAGGTTGTTAAAGAAAATAAAAAAAAGTTTTGATAAAGTTCAATGGATCCCATTGTTCGACACTTCTTTTGGGCGGCATTTTGCAAATCGAATGCATTTTGCAACCAAAGAAAAAATACGTGAGATATTTATCTATTAAAACCATTCACTACAAAGACATGCATTTTCTTAAATTTGAAAAATTTGGAGATGTACTTTAAACCAACAAAAGAGTTAGAAAATAAAATCATGACTTGAAGAAGGATATAATTTCAAAATCATCAAAATAATGACACACCTATTGTAAAAATCAATATTTAAAACATAATGTGCTTAGGACTGTACCTTCATTTTTAATGTGTGCTGCTTGCGAAAGCATGAACCACGTAGCCAAAAGTACAATCCGAGAGAAAATCCAACCCTTCATTTAGCTTTGGCTATATATGTAACTTTTCACAACTCTTGAAAATGACATTAACTTTGATATCTTATATTTATATAGTTGATCATGGTTTTGCTGATTGTCCGTACGCTAGGTAATAACACAGATGAATCCAATTTTGGAGTTGTTGTAGAGATTTACGATCAGAAATTAAATAAGATTGCGGGTATCAACAGTAATTTCTTGTGTTACTTATTGAGGCGTTAAATGTCCAAACATGAAGATTTAACAGAATGTATCCCAAGATTTGTTGTCAATGTTAGATACCAGTATACAGTGATTTTGCACCATATGTTGTCATAATGGTTACAATTGCTGTAATTAGTAAATACAAATCATGCCGAATTAGTTTTTCATGGGCATGGTGCAAGCAGTCCAATTTTACTGAACCTGACAATTTCATTCAGTTAATAGAGACAATTAAGGTCTCGTCTTAGTACATGTAATCCACTTTCACATCCTTTTGGTTTTTCATTTGATCTACTGTTTTCTTTAGTCTAGATCATTGAGTTTTTAAAGTAAAATATAGAAAATGGACGATATTTGATTTCCCGAAATACGTCCTTTTTGTTTCACCAAGAAGAAGACACTTCCTTAGTTTCACTGGCGCTGGTAGATCAGATGAAGTACTTAGATTAGCTATTGTATGTTTCACACAGTTTATCAATAAAAGCACACTTCCAGTTGTTGGTGTCGCTGGCTTTTCTTGCTTTACATTTATCACAACACACATATTTCGGTTTTCGGCAAGTTAAGAAGCTGACAATAAAATGTTACTCTTCAGCAAATCTGCAGCTAGGAAATTTGATTATTATTATTTTTTTTTTTTGGGGGGGGGGGGAGGGGGGAATAACATTAACCAACAGGAAGAGTTGTTCAGTTATAATGACAGCCCCTTCACAGCAGCCACCATAATCACAAAATTTATTGTCATAATCGAGTTAATAGTTACAATAACAATGGAATTATCCTGTAAACAGGTGACAATGATTATCTCTCATCATCTCCTTACCTAACATTTACCTTGTATCCCCCTGCAATATCCAAGTACACGTATTTACACTACCCTGTGAATTATGAAAATATTATCCCATTTACGTTGCTTTTTTATTAAGAAACCATGTTACATTCTTTGAAATATATTTTTCTTCCTCATTTTCCAAAACAACACCTGCTGGGCGCATCATCTAACGTTAAGAAAACATATTTGTAGAATTATTTTAATATAATCACGCGTGATTTATGTCAAAACGTGGCTCATCATCGATTAACATTTATTTCAACACCTAAAACACGCGGGATATACCGCAAGTTACTGCGTTAATCCATGTAAAACTCTTGACCTTTTCTTGTCAAGGAAGGGGATTCCGAGCCTCGTTTTGAAAGTGACACATCACAACGAGACACCAGGGCACAAGGGAGGAAGATCAGACCAGAGAGAAAAAAAAACAAGGTAAGATGACAACGTGATAAGCCACTTACAAAATGGTTTTAAAATGAGCAAATAGCAACATAACTTTTGCTGATGCTTGATCACCACGCCCATCAAGAGCTATATCAATTATTCCCTCATCTGGGCCTTATGGTGATCGGCGTATGGGGACAGGTGAATTAAGGTTACATAAACGTCAGCACAAGATTTTTTACCTTTGATGACCGAACTCGGGTACCACTAGAACAGAAATGCATGCGTTACCCGTCCTATTAACGTATTTTATATGTACAATACTCATGAATGTTAAACATATCATTTAAATGTATATCATACCGTATATGTACAGTATTGCAACAGTGCTAAGGAATTTTCCGTGCTTAGACTTAGATTTCTTTAACACGCTATGCATATACTACAGTCTACCTATAGTCTTCCACAACGAAACACACACACACACACACACACACACACACACACGATCAAACCCCGTTTCAGTGCTGAAGGTATTAATGTGAATCCTATTTATGTCAGTGACACATTAGCTCATTATTCATTACGTGTTTGAGCCCTATACATGTAGTTATCAGCCTCTAGACTTACATTTAAGCATTTTATGTTCACTGGAGTGCTGTAATGAATTAGAGTGGTGAAGAAAGATTATTTTTGGACCATTGCAAACAGTATTATTTTTGCACAGAACACACATGCACACTAAATGTAAATGTATATGATAAGATAAATATAAGTAATTAAGTAGATTGATTGTTTGGATAAATATAAATTAACTTTGGTAAGATAAAAGTTCTTTTTCCTCGATGATTGTATGGCTGTTTCTTGTCGCAATCACAGTCAACACAGAAATAAATTTATTCAACTTGAGATTCTTCTTCTTATTTTAGGAGATAATTTTATAACTTTTGTTCCTCTTTTGTAGTGCAAGTACAATCCAACTTTAACTTTCAAACATGAATATATATATAAATAAATATTGTTATTATTATTAAAGGTTTTCCATTGAATATCAATATATATCAATGTTTTTAAGTCGTGCTTAGTTGACCTTTAATACAGATGCTCTTGATTAGTTTTCAAGCATGCAGGGGTCATGCAAGGTTTAACAGGTAATGTGATGTTTATTTAAATATCACATACATCATTATGCCATACTAGGTGCATGAGCATGGCTCTAAACTGTGCTACACTATTATCTGCACCAGTAGATTTCAATTATAATACATGTGACAATAATTTTGAAGCACTATATCTGACAAACTTTGTACCTGTACTAAAGAATCCATAGATTATAATATTTTGTTTGTTTTAATGTCCAAAGTTTTCTTAACCTAGGCCTTGCCAGCCTTGTCTTATAAGGTGTGGGTAGTTTACCATGAAGTATTTCACAGGTGGATGCAACGAGGGGGGCTTATTCCATTTTCCAAAATGTCTGTCCTACGAGGAGGAGACAAAATACTAAGCAGAGGCATTCAGAAGAAAGACAATGACCCTCTAAACTGTACTTTTTTTACAGACTAGGATAATGTATTAAATGCTCTTTCAAGGTAAATTTTTGGGACTGGCACGTTTTATGTAGATCGATCCAATGCGGCAGGGATTCTCGCTGAATGCAACTAGATTAACTGAAAGGCACTTCTCCTTGAGCAGCTAGGGAGTGATTATCTCTTGTGTGCATTACACCCCATTTCCATAGATTTTTAGATTGATCTATCCCTGTGGGGAGTCTCACTAGATTACTGTCAGCTTGGCCGGCTTAAGCGTCTGTCCTGCCTACTAAAAGCTCTAAGGGGGTAATTAACTATGGTGTCCACTCGGCTGACTGCAATTTAGCCTGAACCCCCAGGGATTTAGGTCAATCTAAAACTTAATCTTTAAATCAATCTAAATCTCTAGGAAAGCACCCTTAGATCACATTCAATATGAAGTGAAAAAACTTCCAGAAACTGAGCAATATTATTATTGGGAACATCCCCTAAGTGCCTCAGGCCTACCCAACTACCAGACTCGGCACCAAATGATCCTGAATTATTCACCGGTAGATTGTACCACACTACCTGTTTTCAAGGTGTGTATCAGTACACACTTCAAAGGAACAGACGCAACAATGCTCTTGCCTAGTGCACGCTGTGATAGAGATGATTCTCAGTGGGGTTGGAAAGTAGTACATCTCATCTCAAAAATTTGCTCCGGGGTATGATACTATGAAATGCGTACTGACGCACACCTTGAAAAAGGGTAGTTTGGTCTGATCTTCTGGTGAATTCGGTGCCGAGTCTGGTAGTTGGGTAGGCCTGTGCCTACTGGATGTATTATAGTGTAGTTAATTGAGTTCATATACAACTACTGACTGATGTTTGTCCATAGTACATATACTAACTTGCAATAGGCCCAAATAAGTCATCATTAATATACTCTGCTGTTATAACTAGTCTGTATTTTAATTATTTACTAGGTGGTGTTGCAGTAATTATACTTGGAAGTATGCAAATACCAGAACTGGAGCTGTGACTGCATGGATTAAGGGAAAGTTGGACAGCCAAAAGGCAGTGTTTAGACTTACATCAGACAAGACAAAATGGAGCTGCAACCTGTAGGATCCTCTTATAAACGCATGAAAGAAGGTACTGGAGGGTCTTTAAGGTCATCCTTATTGCAGACTTGAATTATAGACTCTCTCTAATTATTTGTATACATTATCAAATGTACCCTATCACTGCTACTTTGTCTCTCTCTCTCATGTGTTCAGTTGTTTGATGAATATTTGTCCATTTGTAAATAAAATAGGGGGTTGATAGATTACTGATCAGAGGTTCGATTAGGCCTTTGGGGAGAAGGTGCACCATTCATCTTTGAATAGAAGTACTGAGTACATTGTACTACAACATCAAAGTGTTTTGAATGGCACTTTATCTCATTTAATCCTTTTCAGTTCATTGTATTTTGTGTACTGTTTAGATTAACATTTTTTTCACTGTTTTTAAATCAGTTTCACTGACTATTTCAGATCATGGCACTTTCAGTGATGCTCCAGTTATCTCTACTACTGAGAGCTCAGTGGACCATGCTAACTTCACAGTGGAAGATGCAGTGGAGACCATTGGGTTTGGAAAGTTCCAGCTGAAACTATTTGTACTCTGTGGCATTTTTACAGTGAGTGCTGTACATAACAAGGCTCAACTGATACATGTATATTATGTTTACTCTAACATACTCTTAAGGCACTATGACGTGTTTGTTATTTCAGCTAAAATTTCACAAATGGATGATCAAATCAAGTTAAAAATTTGAATTTGAATTGACAATTCCATGTACTGAAGGAATGCTTTTAAGGTGTTATTAGCTTAGATGCTGGTAACACAAATATTCAAACATAATTATAATATATAAATGCAAATTTATATTAGACTTGATTATGCCCATGCCAATGTGTATGTTCATAGCTTGCATGCATATTTATACAGTTGTGTCTCCTGAGGGTTTAATACTGAATGCAAAGATGACATAATTCAGGTGTTCTTTGAATAACATTTGCTGGATTATATATCTCTGAGCAAATAGCTCTAGACAATGTTGTGGTTTCCCTGTCTGTATTAAGCAGACAAGTATTTTAGACAAAAATCTTCATGCTTTATATTTGCTGACATGTCAAAATTTAGGTCATCGATGATGAATAAGTTGCTATGACTAACAGCATGATGCAGTGCTTTGGTCAATTTTCATAATTATTGTTTGCCATGTTCATTGTTTAAAATACAGGTACACTGTATCTCTAAAACTATGTTGCCTATAATGGGGTACCATCCATATAAATTTAGATATTTTACCACTGCTTGTCTAAAAGGTCTCTCTCTATTGCATGCATTAGAAAAAAGATATTTAATAATTGTCTAGACAGATGAGTTGTGATAGGGGCATTATATAGCATGGCATTAATTTTATATCCTGTTTTAGAGTTATTGTTGCTTCAATACATTAACTTCCCCACTGTAAAACCACATTAAAATTTTCACCTTGAATCTACAGTTTACGAATCCTCTTTCCTGAGACAAGACAAGAATTTATGACCAACAGTTAGTGGCTATATGGTTAGAAAAAAAGATATTATCTGGTCTTAGATGTTTGTGGGGTTGTGGGTCACATTTTTGGTTGGGGGGGTGGGTGGTGAGGGGTGGACTTCTGGCATGAACAACAGATATTTTGTCTGCGTATGAGTTACAAAAATAACTTTATTAATACAAGAAAATTGTCCACACCAAACTTATAAAAAATGCTCTGTTCTGCATACATTTTAATTTTTTTATATTATATTTCATTTAGGCTTCA
This sequence comes from Lingula anatina, assembly GCF_001039355.2. The sequence goes on from NW_019775444.1 coordinate 182,116, forward strand.
GATGCCATGGAGATGTTACTACTGGCAGTGCTGGGTCCTGTGTTGAGATGTGAGTGGCTACTCGAGGAAGTACAAGTTGCCTTTATCACAACGGTAATTTAAGGGGTCATTCCCAAATAAACTATCCTTCTACTTAGATCTATTTAACTCCCTGGGGACTCTTACTGAATGTAGTTAAGCAGATTAACAAGCCTCCTGATGTTAAGTAGAATACAGACTGAAAAGCTAGTGATTGTACAAGTGTGTTTGAACCAGGAAGAGGCTTGTTAATCAAGTAAACTGATTTCATTCAGCAAGGGTCCCTGTAGAGTTGTATTGATCTATGAAGACTGAAGAACAATAATTTCATTGGGAATGAGCCTTAGCAATCTGTTGTACATGTATGTATGCATTTGTGTCCATTGCATTATTTTTTTTTAGTTTAATGAGTTGCTTATTTTATATATTTAATGGGAGCATATCTTGATTACAAATTTTATATATGTTCATTATTGATGTGATTATGTTTTTGTTTAAACATCTAGATGATTTATTTGCATATTGAGCTATTTCAAAATACTTATAATGTTTGTTTTTGAATGTCTAGGCTTTTACATTGTTTATATACCTGTATTGTATGAAAGGGGCAAATTATTTTAATGCTATAAACTTTTATTCTAGGCAGTGTTTATTGGCATGTTTGTGGGTGCTCCAGGCTGGGGAAAATGTGGAGATACATATGGAAGATGGCCTGTGAGTATATTATGTAGATATTCATTTAATAGTATCCAAATTAATACACCATTGCTCTGGTGACTGTGTACAAATGGACCGTGCAATTGCTGGGGTATAATTACAAGCTCACTTTAATATTTATTTGAAAAATGCCATCATTTCTGTTCTGGTAAGATACAATTGTAATTCTTTGTCATTCTTTAAACAAAATGATAAAAATCTAATGAGACTGCATTGCTAATTCTTTTTTTCTCTGTATACATAAACACACATGAACGCACTCATAAAATCAACTCTCTATACTTTCCTTTTTTTTCCAACCAATAACCAGTATATATACATTCATTAAATTACCTGCAAAATATGATGGTTCTAATTTGAGAAAAAAAATCTCACATGCATTTATTTGCTGACGTTTTATTTAATGATGGTGGTGTAATGTGATACATTCTATAAATAGCTTGTGAGTACACTAGTACTGTCACATATATGCTTCACAAAAACAACCGTCATTCTCATATGAACTTTGTTTTTATGCTTAGCTAGCTTCATCCAACTTTAGTTATATTGATCTATCAGTGATGTGTTATAAGATTTTCCAAAAATGTGAAAATTGAATTGATAAAAATTATATTTATGCTCATATTAGAAAATTCCCACACGTCACACATTCCAACTTTAACTTGCAACACACTGTTAGGGCAGAACTGTTAGGGAACTGTTTCGGAGTATTGTGGGCCACTTTTTGAGCCAGCCCTAGGTTCAATGGTTGGATGCCCATACTGTACACAAATTTTGGTCTGGAGGCCCCATCTCCTTGATAGCCCAACTACACCACATGTGGGTCACAAATGGGCTGGCAGGTGGGCTGTAATAGGCTAACTTGACTGTTTTTTGTTTTATGTTTACTTTTTCATTCCTAGTTAAAACCTACAATATTAACATTAATTTCAGATCTCGACCAAAAGCAGTTAATAAAGCAAATATGTGATTGTGGTATTCAGAGCCAGGGGAATGCAGCATTAATGCTACATTCAGTTAAGGCCTAAACTCATATTGATAGACTTATATTGATAATGTCAGCGGGTAGTTTAGTGCTCGGCCACTCAAGTACATTTATTGCCCAATAAAAGCTTCACATTATAACATTTTGTGCTTAGATGCTGCTTCTTGTTGGCCTCTGGATCAGTTTCTTTGGCTTCCTGAGTTCCTTCAGCCCAGTGTATGGCTGGATATTGGTGCTGAGAGCGCTGGTGGGTTTCGGGATAGGAGGGGCATCCCAGGCGTAAGTAAAAAAGTGCACTTAAGACAGTGGAGGTTTTTTTATATACACCCAACTTTCTAGCATAGTGTTCTTCCTTGCTGGACAGTATAGTGACCATACAGTGATCATATATGACTGAGTGCTTACTGGATTTTGCTAATTAATTTTGAAAGGTACCCTGTACTTCACTGCATGGTAAATTGTAGGGAAAAATACCCTGTACATGGCAAGTTTATGTTTTGATATTTCCATGTAAATAAGAAAGGAAACTATTCTATTTCTTTCTGAAATACCAAACATATGTTGCAGTACAAGAAAATGAAGTGCTCTTTTTACTGGTCACTCATTTTTTATCTTTTAAAAGACATATTTTAATATACATTGTTGAGCTCAACATTTGCATCAGAATGTCACATTTTTTATTCCAAATAGCTTAAAACTGATTTGATTTTTCTTAAAGATATTTTTTACTTTTATTCTTAAGGTTTACAATTCTGGCAGAATATCTCCCTAGAAAGCACAGAGCCAAGACACTTATTATATATCATGTGAGTACGAGTATATATAGTTCAGCAAAAAAGCAAAAAAGATCAAATCTTGTGTAAAAAGGTGCCAGGAACCTGTTTTTTTTTTCTTTTTTCTTTTCAAATAGTACCAAAGCATGTATATATTGAACACTTTTATTTGCAATATCTTTTACTATGAAAAACCATATATAATTTAATATTTATGCAGATTTTCTGGGCCACGGGTAGCTGTTTTGAGATCATCCTTGCCATGGCTGTAGTTCCTACCAAAGGCTGGAGGTGGCTGGCTGCTCTGTCTGCCATACCACTGGGGGTCAGCTGCTTCTTCTTTTATGTGAGTTTTATTGAATAATTATAAGAATAGTTATTATATTAATAATAATGATAATAATAATGTTAACCAAGCCAATTAAATATATTTAAAATACATCAATTTTGAAATTATTTTGCTGTCCCAAGAAAAGAATAAATAGAGGTATTTTACTAAGAGATATGTTACTTTCTAGGGCTAAAAATGAATAACAGTGTAAGGGGTATGTTACTTTCTGGGGCTAAAAATGAATAACATTATTAACTTCTAGTCATTTGCAGTCATTTTATGAACACTTCAGGAGTTATTTAAGGGAAGCAGTGGCTATGAACCAGGTATTGGCATCACTGGTGCAAGTTTTGATAGCACCCCTTGGTAATAATGCCTGATAAAACAGAGGCATCATTGGTGTTTAGCACACTCTGCTGTGGGAGGAAATCTTTACTTGCGCCAGTGACTTCAGAAAAACCCATTGTGCTTTTCCAAGTTCTCCTCTGATGTGTAAAAGTCATTTTCATTTTACTTTCCCAGTTCATCCCAGAATCGGCAAGATATTTGATGGCTGCTGGGGATCGCGAAAAAGCCATGAAGATTCTTAGGGAAGCAGCAAAGTTAAACAATGCAGAGCTGCCATCAGGAGAGTTACAGAAGTCACCAGTGGTAGGCCCACTTGCTTCTAGATTATAATAGGTTAAATACCACATGCTTTGAATTTTGAAAACCGTACCTTTTCATCTTACGGTACTGGTTTTATTTTAAACTTGGAAAGACATTTCTATTATGTGCTCTGGTATTCAATTCATCAAAAAGATTTGCTAATGAAATTGCGCTATGACTTCATTAAATTTGAAATACATGTTATTTGGATCAATTGTCATGTTCCACCTAGGGAGGAATTGAATTTTTATATGATTATCATTTTTCTTTTTTGCTAGCTGGCCAGAGGCAAATTTGCAGATATATTTTCTGCTGAATATAGAAGAACAACATTTCAGATTTGGCCCATATGGTTTGGTATTGCCTTCAGTTATTATGGCATTATATTAGCAAGCTCTGAAATCTTAGAATTTCACAAGTCATGTACAGGTAAGAATTACAAATTTTATGGAAAGCATTACAAATTTTATGGATCTGATTGAAGAGAGTTTTCAGAACATTTAAACTACATCAGTGGGCAGAAACTTTCACATCCAAAGAGGGCAGTACTGAGTTAATCATAAAATTTTGTCTCAGCATGATAGAATATTTAAATGATCTTGTAAACATGTTTTAAATATGGTATGAAAGTGGTATGAAAGTAGGAAATACATGGAAGTGCCAGAAAATAAAATTACTACAATTTTGTTCTGCTCAAAAATACCTGCTTCATGTTAAAGCTTAAAATGCTTTTTTATACACATTAGAAACCACTGCTTTCTGCTGACTTAGAACTATTATTGCTAAAGGATGTTTTTTATGCTACTTTAAACCATGTTTCACTGTTATCAAATTCTCATTATGTTAACTTCTTTCCTGTCTAGGGTCAGGTACAGAAGTGATTCAGACAGAGCAAGGTTGCCATTGTAATCCACTAGGTCATGCTGACTATATAACCATGATATGGTCATCTTTAGGGGAATTTTTAGGTAAGTGTCATTTGTTAGTGTATCAATCATTTGAACACAGTATAAAATTGTATGTGAAGGTTGGTAAATGGGTTTTTCATTGTCTCTTGTGTGATGATGGTAATCAAAAATAAATTGTTTCTATTAAGAGATTAGACATGTGATGTGAGTCAGTCAGGTAATCCAGATGTTTTGATGAAAGTCAAAGGTCATGCCACACAGTTAAAAAATTATTGTTAAGAAACTATTTATTATTATTTTATTTATTCATTTATTTATTTATTTATTTTCATCAACCTGAAGAATTAAAAAAAATAGTTTACTCTATCTCTTTCAAGAAAGATGAAATATGTATCATGCTATTTATAACTCACTGAGTAGATTTTAAGACACTTGAGTTTTTTTTCTGTGTCATATGCTCTAGATATTTGAAAATGGATAAGGTTTTTTTCAAGAAGTTACAGTATAAAGTTGTACTATAATTATTTCCTTGAAAGTGAAATGTAAGTTTCCAGGGAAAAAGTCCACACTTTGCGTATGAAGAAATTCTTGAAATAGTTGCTTTTCAACATGTTGCTCTTGCTTTTTTATAGGTTTGCCAATTAACTTATTTCTGATGGATCTCATTGGACGACAGAAAACCCTTGCAGTGAGTCTGGTCGGCACTGGAATCTTCTTCCTCCTCATACAGCTGTGCGTCTCCCGTGGTGTTCTGACCTTCTTCTTGTTTGGTGCTAGAGCCTTGTCTTCTGCCGTCTTCAACACTGTTTATATCTATACAACAGAGGTAAGATTTTTGAATTTGATTATTTGTTTTAATTGTATACTAATTCAATCACTCATTTATCCACTGGATTATCTATTTATTATTTATTGTTTGTTCAGAATGACATAAAGGATATTGAAGATTTATATACTTTATATACTTGTAATGAAAATAACAGTATAAATTCCACAAATAGATAGTTCAAAAGGGGGAGGGGGGTCTTGGGAGGGAAATTCCGAGGGGAATTGTCCCAGAATCATTTTAACATAGTGTTTATTATTAATTTTTAATTTTAATTTTTCCATGATATTTAGGTCTATCCTACAACTGTTCGAGCATTAGGATTGGGTTCCAGTAGTGCCATGGCCAGGTTAGGTGCCATGACCACTCCTTTTATATCACAGGTAATGATTTATGTTTGCCTTGACTCGGGCGGATTTAGGCCGTCTTCTGGGTCTTCCCATTGAACATGTGTGTCCCATTTTTTAACCTCTTGAGGATCAGCCTGTCATCATATTGTAACATCTCAAGTGTGAATTAAATGTTAGCTGAAGCTTTAATGACTTTTGCTTCCTTAATAAACAGATTATGATTTCTGTTAAGTATTGAGGTACTGAAAATGTTATAAAGGATATGATTACATTGTGTTTATATGTGGTATGGTGTTTTTAAGTGACTAAAATAATGAAAGAGATATTTCCATAAAAGGGAAATGAATAAAATGAATACTCTCGTAACAAACATATATACAGCAAAATGTTCCTTTTATGTTAACTAAATTGTTTAATTATTTTAACCCCCCCAAAAAATACCGGTATAGGAACCTACTTAAAATATGAATCTTGTTTTTTCTAGGTATTACTAAATGCCTCCCTAGTATCTGCCTTGTGGGTTTATGGTGCCATTGCTTTCCTATGTGCAATAGATGCCCTGCTACTTCCAATAGAGACCAGGGGAAGAGCAATGGCTGTAAGTAATGAGGGAGATTTTCATTTTTTATTTCAAGTTTTATTATAATTTTCCTAGCTAATTGTTTCATATTGTATGGGCTGCTAATTGTTGATATTGCACTGTGAAAGAGAATTCCAGTGCTTGATGGAGAAACATCAAATATTTCTGTCGTAAATTTAAGAGATATTTGAAACATTGTGAGTGAATGATAATGAATGTGGTGAAAATTATAACCATGCATGAACATTTATAGATATTAGTATATAATATTATGCCTTATGTATAATTGACTTTAAAATTTTTTAAGGTGAAATGGCCCTAGAATCTACAGTTGCTTATTTTGATAAGTTTCATGAACTTCAAACAAATTCTTTTAGTAGTACAATAAGTTTGAAACGTAAAATAGCCGTCCACATACTAGTAAATACGTCTTTACTGATGAACCATTTTAGTGTATTTTTTTATTCATCTGCTGCCAGGAAACTGTTCATTTTGCCAAATCTGGTGGTAATTATGAAAGTCAAATAGAAGTGCCCCTTCTTCTCTCTGATGAAAACTAAAATCTTTTTTTTGTCATTTTGTAGTAAATGTATCATTTTATATGTTGTAAATTGGAATTTTTCAATAAACTGCTGTGGACGCACTGTATTCTTGTTATGTGTAGCAAACATGTTAGATGAGTAGAAACCATGTGATTGTATTTCCTGTGTTTGATTGTCTCCCAACCTGGTGTTTATCAATAATATATATTAATAACTATTTAAATTATTTATTAGACTATCAAAAACTAAAATAACAGATTTTGTATCATAATTTTATTTAGTTTTGAATGTTTCTGGCTGTGTGTCATGCATGCACGTATTTGCATGAGAAATGAATCTGCACCGTCAACAGATGATTTCATGGCTTCTAAATGTGCACAACAAATTATTTCATATTTTCAAAATCTGAGCTGTTAATAATTCATTCATAGTTTCCCATTGCTGTTGAAATAAAACAGTGATGCAATCTGTGATGTCCTTATTGTTTTCTCTTCTAGCAATCAACATAAATACTCCATCCACCAGCCAAGAGATTACAAGTCGTTCCCCTAGCGTGTTCTCGGGTGAGCCCCAAGTGAATATTTCCTGGGTTTCTAAAGACCAAAGAGAACCTGTGGATTCTAGATTTTAAACATTAGATATCATGTCACTTATTATTTAGGTCACATGTTTGTAAAACTGTTCAGAACATAATACACACTGGTACCTTATGAAATATTTAAGCGTCAGGGTGGTAAAAGTCTATTCAGAGATCCCAATAATTACATTTTAGACATTGTTTTTCTGTTTTTCGTGTGTAAGATAAAGATTGATATATTTTTCACCTTATTCATACCTTTTTGCTTTTTAAGAAATGATGAGATAAACGTGTGGTACATTTTACAATCTTGGTTTTAAAGGAACAACAATTATAAGAATAAAAATGTGACAAAAGGCCTTAGACATTATACTCATATATTCTTTGTCTTTTCCTTCTCGTTCCATTGTTCTGTATAAATTCTCAGATTTCTTTGATAACTTACACCCCATTCCCATAGACACCATCCGTCTTCAAGGATCAACCCAAATCTGCAGGGACACTCACTAAGTGCAATCAGCTAACTGAATGACACACCTCCACTTGTTTCCAACATATTCTTATAATCACAAGCTTTTCTTTATTCTACTTAACACCAAGAGGAGGCGTGTTAATCTGTTAAGCTGATTGCACTTAGCGGTTGTCCCTTGGTTGTTCCACATAGACCAATGGTGTCTATTGGAAGTGGGTCTTAAAGTCAAACCCTGCCATAGGATATGTCACTAGTAGTAACATTACCTCAAACAAATATAGTTTTTAAAAATAATTCATGAATATATTATAGTGTTTTGACATGATAGGGGCTCTGATATTAAATTTAATGATATTTTTTAATGTGGTTGACATGGTAGCTAGCCTGGTTTATTCCTTAAATGACCAGTTCTATAAAGATACATACTGTGCTTTTAGGCTATGTGATTTTGTATGTTTTCAGTCACAGTTTATCACGTGCAGTGTGAGTAAAGGAGTTATCCTGTTTCAGATATGAGATGTGACATTGTCAGTTTGTGGTGGCCAGACAGTTCATTTACCGGCTCTCATATCATATATGAAATAATTCGGCATTTTATGCAACAAGTTCTGTGGTAAATGACAGGGTAAATGAACCTAAGGGACCATGTATCCTTATTTATTTCTCTCTGTTATGCATAATACCTGAGATAAGATATAGATGGATGTTATTTGTAGTCACTTATTTGTTAGTTCTGTATTCAGTGCAGTAGATCATTAAGTAAATTATTCACGAATTAGTGATTGTTTTCTCAGCCCCTTGATTTTGCCGTATTTGTGATTACAAAGTGCTTGCAATAGTTAAAAAATTGATTCTTACTGTGCATATGTATAGTCTCAGTAGGTTTATCGCTTGCTTTTGTCAACATACAAAATGGGAAAGAGACGAAACTGTATTTTTGCCTGAGTTACTGTAAATGTAAGCATAATATAAGTCCATTTTTAAAAAACGGTATGTAACCAGTAACTTTTAACACATATATTAATATAACATCTTTATTTACTCTGATTTTGTTTGTTCCCTAATCTAGTTTTTAGGGACTTCACTTTGCATTCCCTGTGAACTCAGTGAAAGACATATGAGTATAATTAAAAATATGTGATATTATTTCAATGTGCTGCTACATGTGTCTATGTTTATCTCTTCTAAACACCTTATATTTTGATGACAAATGTAATATTTCAGTTTATGGGACCAAGTATCACATGTATGCAAGAATAAAGATTATTTCATTTTATTGCTCTGTTTTTTATATTTACTCAATAATAAAGTGAGTCTACAAATGTAATATAAGTAAAGGGTGTTGATATACTTGAAGCTCTTTTTTTTTGTAATAAATGGCGAGATTATCTTTGCTGTTTTGTGGAGAATTATAGTCTTTTCGCCAAGAAAAATGACTCAAGTCTACAAATGTAATATAAGTAAAGGCTATAAATATAATGCACTAAAGATTCTAAGCATATCTATAAAAGTGAAGTAAATATTCTGCATTGGGTTGTGAAGGAATATTAAAAAATAAGTTCAGACATTCAGATTATAAGGCTGATTTCTCTAAAACGTAATGCAGAAATGGTACATGAGAGCATCTTGCTCCTTTTTTAAATACACAGAGAAAAGGGTTCACTCCTCTCCCCTAGTGCCATCATGGTGCTTAACATGAAGGCAAATATCACGCCACTTATCTCAGAATGCCTCTTTTTTATTACTCTTAGTTTTATACATTTTGTTTTGAAATTGCTCCTAGGTCGTTGCTGTGTTCTTTCTTCACCTAGCAGCAGCCCTACTGAGGAAGGGTCTGCAGCGCTGAGTGCTTGATGGTACTGTGGAAAAAAAGTAAAAAGACTGCAACCAGCAACCTGGACAGTAGTACATGTGTAGTACTTGAAATGCGTTCCAGTAAATGTTTGAAGATATGGTGCAGTTTTGAAAATGCCCTTGTATATGGAACTTGGTGGTAAAAAAAGATTGAATTAAAATAGACTAAACACTGAAATTATGAAAAAAAAAGACGAATAAAAACTGCAATCTGGCAAGGGGTCAACTTGCTGCAGACCACTTATGACCACAGTAGATTTTTAACTACAATCTCTGCCCACTAAAGATGTTATGTTGGCAGTCATGTTTGAAATCAATATGGTTTTGCATTTTTGCTTAGATTAGGCCTACTGTATTTCTTAAAAATATGTAATATAAATGATTGCATAAGGTATTAATATAATATCAAGCCTGTAGACAGCAATTTCAAAGGGGAAAGGAGAACTGTAGGGAGGGAGGTATTTTTCTAAAACTGGACCTTCACTCCCCAGAGAAATAGCTAGCATATAGGACCCAATTTAAATTTGGACTCAGATTCATTTCAAACTAAAAGGGTGGTTCTTTTGAACCCTCCCATGTAAGACGTGCAATTATAACAATAAGAATAAACAATATCTGGAAACTATATAATCATAAAATATTTTGATCCCTTCTGCAATGGTCTAAAAAATCTATTTTATGAGGCTTAATATTACACTTGCACTTAGTTCCTCCACCTAGTTTATATCAGTCAAATGCAAGAAAATAAAAAAAAATCGAAAGAGTATTCTTGTTGTCAAGTAAATATAAATTTGTCTAAAGTAAAAGACACACCAACAAAACCCATTTTAACCTTCACATTTATCAGGTTCCAAATTTTGTGGTTCACATCCTCTGTTAACTGCTCCTAGCATCATTATGTCAACGTAATGGACATTGTGTTCCCACCACACCACATTGACCACAGTGGCAAAGTCCACCCTGGTCAGTTTCATTCCAGTCTCTTCTTGAACTTCTCTTCTGGCACATTCTTCTCTGAAGGAAATAGAATATTAGTAATTATAATGAAATAAGTAAAAAAAGAGACAAAAAAAAAAAAAAAAAAAGAAGAAGAAGAACCTCCAATGCACAGAAAATGATCAAGTTAAGTATAGATAAATAAATACAAAAAAAAAATAAAGAAAGTGAAATAATTATAAAATTAAATTGTGAGAATTTATTTAGGTCGATCATCGGATGTGGCATTGGAGAGTTCTAATCCTCCTTAAGTAGCAACTCAATCCTCCTTAACTAGCAACCAAACTGATACGCCTCTCCCTTATCTATAGAACAAAGGACTGCTTTAACAAATATCTGAAAAGTTCTGAGTAGTAAACTTTGATAAGTTTGCAGTATTGATAAATATTATGTAAGGGGTGGCAATTCGATATCAAACAAAATCAAATAAATATGTTTTCGAGTGGAGGTTAATCAAAACTAGCGAGCAGTTAAGTGAGGAGTGGAGCTGTTATAATCGTAGGTAACATATTTATCTGGATTTGACCTGTTAATGTTTTTTCCCTATATTTGTGTGTGTGTGTGCGATACTGCTCCCCATGCCGTGTTATATAACTGATACATGTCCGTCATCTACGGCAGTCTTTGACACGCAACTCGTTGTCAAGAGGTTACACCTATACAAATACAACTGCTTTAAATGTTATTTTTGTGCTGTAATAAAGCTTAATAATGATCAATTATGATGGATTATATTAATCTATTGCAAATAAATTGAATGAATAATGAATTTCCAGAGACGAAACGCTTATTGCGACTGCCTGTTAACGTTTAAAGGTATACTATCCGCGTTTGAAAATGTCCCAAAGATATATTTTTCTATGTTTACATATCCTTCAAAGCTGCTTATCTCTCCCAATTCAAAACTTAAAAACTATATAACCCCTAGAATAAAACTTAAGTACCTGGTGCCAAATAATGCGAAACAGTGAGTAATCCCATTTACTCTTTTACCAGAAAGAAAAATAAGAAATGGCAAGTCTGGCGGTTCAATATATTTATTATTATATTTGAACTTGAAGTACAGTATGATCAAACGACATCTCACCCTCAGAACTAAACGCACACGTTTATGTACAAAACCCAAAACATGTAGAATTTATAGGCCCCTATACGAAAGCCCCCAATTTCTTTCTTTCTACACGAGGACATGGCGGAGTAAGTGACTTGCCAATCATTGCGAACTTGATTATCTAATAAAAATTGATGTAAACCATCGAATCCAAATGCTGGGACGGGTCGAGCAATGATTGGTGACCTGGAGAATTTCTTCGGGAAAATTTCGATATGACAGGAAAACCACGTATAGGATACTTAAAATATCGGACTAGTAGAATATGTTAACTTCCACACAGAACTGTTGGAGATGACGGTGTTTGGCGATTCTACCATTTCACTCTCTGTTGGTCAGCCTAAATAGAACCCTAGGGCCATATGCAGGTACTTGGCAGACAAAAATTATATGTGCGGATGGTTGATGTCTTTTTTCTGCAGTGTAGGGCGTGGTCTTAGTCTTATGGAGCGGTTATAGTGTGTGAATTTAATTTTTTCATGTATGTTAACTGGGGTAATGTTTCTTGACAGGAGTTTCTATGCAAGATGAATATTGAAATCCATTTTTGAGTGTATTATAAAACAATCTAAAGTATTCAAATTAATATTTAAGTTTAAATTGTGAGGACTGGTAGATATTCAGCAGAGACAATATATGAATTATTTTGATTCTTTTTCTTGACCAACGTTATTTTGACTTCTCAAGGACTTCAGCTAGTCAGTGATGGAGCTCCAATTTAATCACATGAGCGATGACGTTACCAAACTCTCAAAATTGAGGCATTGATTTAAATATATATTTGACAAGTTTTAGTTCATGTCTTTCACAGTCACAAACACGTGCGATATACAAACATATATCACATCCCTTATGACTGCAGCTCTTTAAATAACTTTTAACAAAATCATATCTTTAAATCTCCGTCACTATACTGCAAGCCCTTACATGATAAATTAATCAAAACACGCGTATCTTTATTATAATATTAGCATAGCTTTCACATACGATTTGCTGTGAAGTGTATTGTGAAATTACTCAACGCGCGATTTGTCACTGCCAAAGTACTCGACAAGCTCCGACAAAAAGCTGCCAATTATTAGATCATACAGTGGGGACTGAATAATCATAATAGGCCGGAGGCTTCTGTCCATGTCTGTCTTGGCGTAGAAATCTAGTACTACACAGGACTTACTGGACGCGTGACGTATACAGGGCACCGCACAGGAAGGGTCTACTCGTTTATTCCTCCTCAAATAGTGAGGGCTTTTAAGTCGCAGGTGTACACAACAGTGGACTACTTTGATAAGGTGCTGTCGTCGATGAAGGATATATAGACTCCGCGTGGTAAACACGATATTAACAGATTTGAACGCGTAGAAAGGCTCAAGTTGAAGTTCGCTGTTCGAGTATACATTTGAACGGGGAAATTTGAGGGAAAATATTGTTCCATTGATTTTTTTCATTTGGAAAAAGTGACATAAAAGAGGACTGTTTTACAAAGGGATTGGCTTTAATATTAATTGCTCACGTAAAGAAAGTGAACACTTAAACACAGAGAACAAAATGGCTAGTTCCAAAGCGAAGAAATGTTGGGCTGTCTTCCGTCCTCACTTGCTGGTGATCTTGCTCATTGCTGGAATGGGCATCGGCATAGGCATGGGAGCCGCCCTAAGGATGAAGCAACCTCCTTTCACCGCCAGAGAAGTTTTCTACCTTAATTTCCCCGGCGAGATCCTTCTTCGTATGCTGAAAATGCTCATCCTACCACTTGTGGTATCCAGCCTCATCTCCGGATTGGCAGCTTTACCGGCAAAAGCAGCAGGGAAGATGGGGCTGAGGGCGGTGGTCTACTACATGGTCACCACCCTCTTGGCAGTTATTCTTGGGATTGTCCTCGTGGTGTCCATTCAACCCGGGAATCGTGGGCAGACAAGCAAGGTGGCAGAACAAAGTGTTGAAGTGAATACGGCTGATGCTTTCCTTGATCTTGTAAGGTAAGACTACTCAATTGTTTTTTTTCAATACTAATTAAATGCTGTACATTATTGTAGAGCACGACGCATGTAAATGATATGCTGCGCGACAGCTGTTGTTTCTGATATTCTTCTTTAATATATCCATTGCCATTACTTATCTATTCGTATTTAAAAATAAAACAAAGTTAAATTAAGTTTTAAAAAGAAATGAAGATCTCAAAAATTTTCTGTTAGCTGGTGTACCTTTTACACCCCTTCCCCCAGTAAAAATTAATTGAGTAACAATTTTTATTTGGGGAAAATAATGTTGGGGGGGGGGGGGCACGATTTTCGCTTGGAATGCTTGCATGTAAACAAACCATTAACCTTTCGGGGGGTACGTGGCACAAAACCCTGTAGTGCCCCCCCCCCCCCCCCCCCCCCCCCCCATGATA